>JBBPBS010001086.1:0-16541 GCA_037974835.1 Cicer judaicum
AAGATTAAGTGTAGGGAGGACGAAAATGACCTAAATGTTGATCCAATGACACAAAACACCTATTGGATGCACAAGATTGGTTAAAAACCCTAATTGGACAAGATTAAGTGTAGGGAGGACGAAAATGACCAAAATGTTCATCCAATGACACAAAAACACCTATCGGATGCACAAGATTGGTTAGAAACCCTAATTGAACAAGATTAAGTGTAGGGAGGACGAAAATGACCTAAATGTTCATCCAATGACACAAAAACACCTATCGGATGCACAAGATTGGTTAGAAACCCTAATTGAACAAGATTAAGTATAGGGAGGACGAAAATGACCTAAATGTCCATCCAATGACACAAAACACCTACTGGATGCACAAGATTGGTTAAAAACCCTAATTGGATAAGAATTAGCATAAGGAGGACGAAAATGACCTAAATGTTCATCCAATGACACAAAACACCTATTGGATGCACAAGATTGGTTAAAAACCCTAATTGGACAAGAATTATCATAGGGAGGACGAAAATGACCTAATTGTTCATCCAATGACACAAAAACACCAATTGGATGCACAAGATTGGTTAGAAACCCTAATTGGACAAGATAAAGTGTAGGGAGGACGAAAATGACTTAAGCGTTCATCCAATGACACAAACCACCTATTGGATGCACAAGATTGGTTAAAAACCCTAATTGGACAAGAATTATTATAGGGAGGACGAAAATGACCTAATTGTACATCAGATGACACAAAAACACCAATTGGATGCACAAGATTGGTTAGAAACCCTAATTGGACAAGATAAAGTGTAGCGAGGACGAAAATGACTTAAGCGTTCATCCAATGACACAAAACACCTATTGGATGCACAAGATTGGTTAAAAACCCTAATTGGACAAGAATTAGCCTAGGGAGGACGAAAATGACCTAATTGTTCATCCAATGACACAAAAACACCTGTCGGATGCACAAGATCGGTCAGAAACCCTAATTGAACAAGATTAAGTGTAGGGAGAACGAAAATGACCTAAATGTTCATCCAATGACACAAAACACCTATTGGATGCACAAGATTGGTTAAAAACCCTAATTGGACAAGAATTATCATAGGGAGGACGAAAATGACCTAATTGTTCATCCAATGACACAAAAACACCAATTGGATGCACAAGATTGGTTAGAAACCCTAATTGGACAAGATAAAGTGTAGGGAGGACGAAAATGACTTAAGCGTTCATCCAATGACACAAAACACCTATTGGATGCACAAGATTGGTTAAAAACCCTAATTGCACAAGAATTAGCCTAGGGAGGACGAAAATGACCTAATTGTTCATCCAATGACACAAAAACACCTGTCGGATGCACAAGATTGGACAGAAACCCTAATTGAACAATATTAAGTGTAGGGAGAACGAAAATGACCTAAATGTTCATCCAATGACACAAAACACCTATTGGATGCACAAGATTGCTTAAAAACCCTAATTGGACAAGATTAAGTTTAGGGAGGACGAAAATGACCTAAATGTTCATCCAATGACACAAAACACCTATTGGATGTACAAGATTGGTTAAAAACCCTAATTGGACAAGATTACGTTTAGGGAGGACGAAAATGACCTAAATATTCATCCAATGACACAACACACCTATTGAATGAACAAGATTGGTTAAAAACCCTAACTGGACAAGATTAAGTGTAGGGAGGACGAAAATGACCTAAGTGTTCATCCAATGACACAAAACACCTATTGGATGCACAAGATTGGTTAAAAACCCTAATTGGACAAGAATTATCATAGGGAGGACGAAAATGACCTAATTGTTCATCCAATGACACAAAAACACCAATTGGATGCACAAGATTGGTCAGAAACCCTAATTGGACAAGATAAAGTGTAGGGAGGACGAAAATGACCTAAGTGTTCATCCAATGACACAAAACACCTATTGGATGCACAAGATAGGTTAAAAACCCTAATTGGACAAGAATTAGCCTAGGGAGGACGAAAATGACCTAATTGTTCATCCAATGACACAAAAACACCTGTCGGATGCACAAGATTGGTGAGAAACCCTAATTGAACAAGATTAAGTGTAGGGAGGACGAAAATGTCCTAAATGTTCATCCAATGACACAAAACACCTATTGGATGCACAAGATTGCTTAAAAACCCTAATTGGACAAGATTAAGTTTTGGAAGGACGAAAATGACCTAAATGTTCATCCAATGAAATAAAACACCTATTGGATGCACAAGATTGGTTAGAAACCCTAATTGGACAAGATTAAGTTTAGGGAGGACGAAAATGACCTAAATGTTCATCCAATGACACAAAACACCTATTGGATGCACAAGATTGGTTAAAAACCGTAATTGGATAAGATTAAGTTTAGGGAGAGCGAAAATGACATAAATATTCATCCAATGACACAACACACCTATTGAATGAACAAGATTGGTTAAAAACCCTAATTGGACAAGATTAAGTGTAGGGAGGACGAAAATGACCTAAATGTTCATCCAATGACACTAAAACACCTATCGGATACACAAGATTGGTTAGAAACCCTAATTGAACAAGATTAAGTGTAGGGAGGACGAAAATGACCTAAATGTTCATCCAATGACACAAAACACCTATTGGATGCACAAGATTGGTTAAAAACCGTAATTGGATAAGATTATGTTTAGGGAGAGCGAAAATGACATAAATATTCATCCAATGACACAACACACCTATTGAATGAACAAGATTGGTTACAAACCCTAATTGGACAAGATTAAGTGTAGGGAGGACGAAAATGACCTAAATGTTCATCCAATGACACAAAAACACCTATCGGATGCACAAGATTGGTTAGAAACCCTAATTGAACAAGATTAAGTGTAGGGAGGACGAAAATGACCTAAATGTTCATCCAATGACACAAAACACCTATTGGATGCACAAGATTGGTTAAAAACCCTAATTGGATAAGAATTAGCCTAAGGAGGACGAAAATGACCTAAATGTTCATCCAATGACACAAAACACCTGTTGGATGCACAAGATTGGTTAAAAACCCTAATTGGACAAGAATTATCATAGGGAAGACGAAAATGAACTAATTGTTGATCCAATGACACAAAAACACCAATTGTAAGCACAAGATTGGTTAGAAACCCTAATTGGACAAGATAAAGTGTAGGGAGGACGAAAATGACCTAAGTTCATCCAATGACACAAAACACCTATTGGATGCACAAGATTGGTTAAAAACCCTAATTGGACCAGAATTAGCCTAGGGAGGACGAAAATGACCTAATTGTTCATCCAATGACACAAAAACACCTGTCGGATGCACAAGATTGGTCAGAAACCCTAATTGAACAAGATTAAGTGTAGGGAGGACGAAAATGACCTAAATGTTCATCCAATGACACAAAACACCTATTGGATGCACAAGATTGGTTAAAAACCCTAATTGGACAAGATTAAGTTTAGGGAGGACGAAAATGACCTAAATGTTCATCCAATGACACAAAACACCTATTGGATGCACAAGATTGGTTAAAAACCCTAATTGGACAAGATTAAGTTTAGGGAGGACGAAAATGACCTAAATATTCATCCAATGACACAACACACCTATTGAATGAACAAGATTGGTTAAAGACCCTAATTGGACAAGATTAAGTGTAGGGAGGACGAAAATGACCTAAATGTTCATCCAATGACACAAAACACCTATTGGATGCACAAGATTGCTTAAAAACCCTAATTGGACAAGATTAAGTTTAGGGAGGACGAAAATGACCTAAATGTTCATCCAATGACACAAAACACCTATTGGATGTACAAGATTGGTTAAAAACCCTAATTGGACAAGAATTATCATAGGGAGGACGAAAATGACCTAATTGTTCATCCAATGACACAAAAACACCAATTGGATGCACAAGATTGGTTAGAAACCCTAATTGGACAAGATAAAGTGTAGGGAGGACGCAAATGACTTAAGCGTTCATCCAATGACACAAAACACCTATTGGATGCACAAGATTGGTTAAAAACCCTAATTGGACAAGAATTAGCCTAGGGAGGACCAAAATGACCTAATTGTTCATCCAATGACACAAAACACCTATTGGATGCACAAGATTGCTTAAAAACCCTAATTGGACAAGATTAAGTTTAGGGAGGACGAAAATGACCTAAATGTTCATCCAATGACACAAAACACCTATTGGATGTACAAGATTGGTTAAAAACCCTAATTGGACAAGATTACGTTTAGGGAGGACGAAAATGACCTAAATATTCATCCAATGACACAACACACCTATTGAATGAACAAGATTGGTTAAAAACCCTAATTGGACAAGATTAAGTGTAGGGAGGACGAAAATGACCTAAATGTTCATCCAATGACACTAAAACACCTATCGGATACACAACATTGGTTAGAAACCCTAATTGAACAAGATTAAGTGTAGGGAGGACGAAAATGACCTAAATGTTCATCCAATGACACAAAACACCTATTGGATGCACAAGATTGGTTAAAAACCGTAATTGGATAAGATTAAGTTTAGGGAGAGCGAAAATGACATAAATATTCATCCAATGACACAACACACCTATTGAATGAACAAGATTGGTTAAAAACCCTAATTGGACAAGATTAAGTGTAGGGAGGACGAAAATGACCTAAATGTTCATCCAATGACAGAAAAACACCTATCGGATGCACAAGATTGGTTAGAAACCCTAATTGAACAAGATTAAGTGTAGGGCGGACAAAAATGACCTAAATGTTCATCCAATGACACAAAACATCTACTGGATGCACAAGCTTGGTTAAAAACCCTAATTGGATAAGAATTAGCATAAGGAGGACGAAAATGACCTAAATGTTCATCCAATGACACAAAACACCTATTGGATGCACAAGATTGGTTAAAAACCGTAATTGGATAAGATTAAGTTTAGGGAGAGCGAAAATGACATAAATATTCATCCAATGACACAACACACCTATTGAATGAACAAGATTGGTTAAAAACCCTAATTGGACAAGAATTATCATAGGGAGGACGAAAATGACCTAATTGTTCATCCAATGACACAAAAACACCAATTGGATGCACAAGATTGGTTAGAAACCCTAATTGGATAAGAATTAGCCTAAGGAGGACGAAAATGACCTAAATGTTCATCCAATGACACAAAACACCTATTGGATGCACAAGATTGGTTAAAAACCCTAATTGGACAAGAATTATCATAGGGGGGACGAAAATGACCTAATTGTTCATCCAATGACACAAAAACACCAATTGGATGCACAAGATTGGTTAGAAACCCTAATTGGACAAGATAAAGTGTAGGGAAGACGAAAATGACTTAAGCGTTCATCCAATGACACAAAACACCTATTGGATGCACAAGATTGGTTAAAAACCCTAATTGGACAAGAATTAGCCTAGGGAGGACGAAAATGACCTAATTGTTCATCCAATGACACAAAAACACCTGTCGGATGCACAAGATTCGTCAGAAACCCTAATTGAACAAGATTAAGTGTAGGGAGAACGAAAATGACCTAAATGTTCATCCAATGACACAAAACACCTATTGGATGCACAAGATTGTTTAAAAACCCTAATTGGACAAGATTAAGTTTAGGGAGGACGAAAATGACCTAAATGTTCATCCAATGACACAAAACACCTATTGGATGTACAAGATTGGTTAAAAACCCTAATTGGACAAGATTACGTTTAGGGAGGACGAAAATGACCTAAATATTCATCCAATGACACAACACACCTATTGAATGAACAAGATTGGTTAAAAACCCTAATTGGACAAGATTAAGTGTAGGGAGGACGAAAATGACCTAAGTGTTCATCCAATGACACAAAACACCTATTGGATGCACAAGATTGGTTAAAAACCCTAATTGGACAAGAATTATCATAGGGAGGACGAAAATGACCTAAGTGTTCATCCAATGACACAAAACACATATTGGATGCACAAGATTGGTTAAAAACTCTAATTGGACAAGAATTATCATAGGGAGGACGAAAATGACCTAATTGTTCATCCAATGACACAAAAACACCAATTGGATGCACAAGATTGGTCAGAAACCCTATTTGGACAAGATAAAGTGTAGGGAGGACGAAAATGACCTAATTGTTCATCCAATGACACAAAAACACCTGTCGGATGCACAAGATTGGTTAGAAACCCTAATTGAACAAGATTAAGTGTAGGGAGGACGAAAATGACCTAAATGTTCATCCAATGACACAAAACACCTATTGGATGCACAAGATTGGTTAGAAACCCTAATTGGACAAGATTAAGTTTAGGGAGGACGAAAATGACCTAAATGTTCATCCAATGACACAAAACACCTATTGGATGCACAAGATTGGTTAAAAACCGAAATTGGATAAGATTAAGTTTAGGGAGAGCGAAAATGACATAAATATTCATCCAATGACACAACACACCTATTGAATGAACAAGATTGGTTAAAAACCCTAATTGGACAAGATTAAGTGTAGGGAGGACGAAAATGACCTAAATGTTCATCCAATGACACAAAAACACCTATCAGATGCACAAGATTGGTTAGAAACCCTAATTGAACAAGATTAAGTGTAGGGAGGACGAAAATGACCTAAATGTTCATCCAATGACACAAAACACCTACTGGATGCACAAGATTGGTTAAAAACCCTAATTGGATAAGAATTAGCATAAGGAGGACGAAAATGACCTAAATGTTCATCCAATGACACAAAACACCTATTGGATGCACAAGATTGCTTAAAAACCCTAATTGGACAAGATTAAGTTTAGGGAGGACGAAAATGACCTAAATGTTCATCCAATGACACAAAACACCTATTGAATGCACAAGATTGGTTAAAAACCCTAATTGGACAAGATTAAGTTTAGGGAGGACGAAAATGACCTAAATATTCATCCAATGACACAACACACCTATTGAATGAACAAGATTGGTTAAAAACCCTAATTGGACAAGATTAAGTGTAGGGAGGACGAAAATGACTTAAATGTTCATCCAATGACACAAAAACACCTATCGGATGCACAAGATTGGTTAGAAAACCTAATTGAACAAGATTAACTGTAGGGAGGACGAAAATGACCTAAATGTTCATCCAATGACACAAAACACCTATTGGATGCACAAGATTGGTTAAAAACCCTAATTGGACAAGATTAAGTGTAGGGAGGACGAAAATGACCTAAATATTCATCCAATGACACAACACACCTATTGAATGAACAAGATTGGTTAAAAACCCTAATTCGACAAGATTAAGTGTAGGAGGACGAAAATGACCTAAATGTTCATCCAATGACACAAAAACACCTATCGGATGCACAAGATTGGTTAGAAACCCTAATTGAACAAGATTAACTGTAGGGAGGACGAAAATGACCTAAATGTTCATCCAATGACACAAAACACCTATTGAATGCACAAGATTGGTTAAAAACCGTAATTGGATAAGAATAAGTTTAGGGAGGACGAAAATAACCTAAATATTCATCCAATGACACAACACACCTATTGAATGAACAAGATTGGTTAAAAACCCTAATTGGATAAGAATTAGCCTAAGGAGGACGAAAATGACCTAAATGTTCATCCAATGACAAAAACACCTATTGGATGCACAAGATTGGTTAAAAACCCTAATTGGACAAGAATTATCATAGGGAGGACGAAAATGACCTAATTGTTCATCCAATGACACAAAAACACCAATTGGATGCACAAGATTGGTTAGAAACCCTAATTGGACAAGATAAAGTGTAGGGAGGACGAAAATGAACTAAGTATTCATCCAATGACACAAAACACCTATTGGATGCACAGGATTGGTTAAAAACCCTAATTGGACAAGAATTAGCCTAGGGAGGACGAAAATGACCTAATTGTTCATCCAATGACACAAAAACACCTGTCGGATGCACAAGATTGGTCAAAAACCCTAATTGAACAAGATTAAGTGTAGGGAGAACGAAAATGACCTAAATGTTCATCCAATGACACAAAACACCTATTGGATGCACAAGATTGCTTAAAAACCCTAATTGGACAAGATTAAGTTTAGGGAGGACGAAAATTACCTAAATGTTCATCCAATGACACAAAACACCTATTGGATGCACAAGATTGGTTAAAAACCCTAATTGGACAAGAATTAGCCTAGGGAGGACGAAAATGACCTAATTGTTCATCCAATGACACAAAAACACCTGTCGGATGCACAAGATTGGTCAAAAACCCTAATTGAACAAGATTAAGTGTAGGGAGGACGAAAATGACCTAAATGTTCATCCAATGACACAAAACACCTATTGGATGCACAAGATTTGTTAGAAACCCTAATTGGACAAGATTAAGTTTAGGGAGGACGAAAATGACCTAAATGTTCATCCAATGACACAAAACACCTATTGGATGCACAAGATTGGTTAAAAACCGTAATTGGATAAGATTAAGTTTAGGGAGAGCGAAAATGACATAAATATTCATCCAATGACACAACACACCTATTGAATGAACAAGATTGGTTAAAAACTCTAATTGGACAAGATTAAGTGTAGGGAGGACGAAAATGACCCAAATGTTCATCCAATGACACTAAAACACCTATCGGATACTCAAGATTGGTTAGAAACCCTAATTGAACAAGATTAAGTGTAGGGAGGACGAAAATGACCTAAATGTTCATCCAATGACACAAAACACCAACTGGATGCACAAGATTGGTTAAAAACCCTAATTGGATAAGAATTAGCATAAGGAGGACGAAAATGACCTAAATGTTCATCCAATGACACAAGACACGTATTGGATGCACAAGATTGGTTAAAAACCCTAATTGGACAAGAATTATCATAGGGAGGACGAAAATGACCTAATGGTTCATCCAATGACACAAAAACACCAATTGGATGCACAAGATTGGTTAGAAACCCTAATTGGACAAGATAAAGTGTAGGGAGGACGAAAATGACTTAAGCGTTCATCCAATGACACAAAACACCTATTGGATGCACAAGATTGGTTAAAAACCCTAATTGCACAAGAATTAGCCTAGGGAGGACGAAAATGACCTAATTGTTCATCCAATGACACAAAAACACCTGTCGGATGCACAAGATTGGACAGAAACCCTAATTGAACAAGATTAAGTGTAGGGAGAACGAAAATGACCTAAATGTTCATCCAATGACACAAAACACCTATTGGATGCACAAGATTGCTTAAAAACCCTAATTGGACAAGATTAAGTTTAGGGAGGACGAAAATGACCTAAATGTTCATCCAATGACACAAAACACCTATTGGATGTACAAGATTGGTTAAAATCCCTAATTGGACAAGATTACGTTTAGGGAGGACGAAAATGACCTAAATATTCATCCAATGACACAACACACCTATTGAATGAACAAGATTGGTTAAAAACCCTAATTGGACAAGATTAAGTGTAGGGAGGACGAAAATGACCTATGTGTTCATCCAATGACACAAAACACCTATTGGATGCACATGATTGGTTAAAAACCCTAATAGGACAAGAATTATCATAGGGAGGACGAAAATGACCTAATTGTTCATCCAATGACACAAAAACACCAATTGGATGCACAAGATTGGTCAGAAACCCTAATTGGACAAGATAAAGTGTAGGGAGGACGAAAATGACTTAAGCGTTCATCCAATGACACAAAACACCTATTGGATGCACAAGATTGGTTAAAAACCCTAATTGGACAAGAATTAGCCTAGGGAGGACGAAAATGACCTAATTGTTCATCCAATGACACAAAAACACCTGTCGGATGCACAAGATTGGTTAGAAACCCTAATTGGACAAGATAAAGTGTAGGGAGGACGAAAATGACCTAAGTGTTCATCCAATGACACAAAACACCTATTGGATGCACAAGATTGGTTAAAAACCCTAATTGGACAAGAATTAGCCTAGGGAGGACGAAAATGACCTAATTGTTCATCCAATGACACAAAAACACCTATCGGATGCACAAGATTGGTTAGAAACCCTAATTGAACAAGATTAAGTGTAGGGAGGACGAAAATGACCTAAATGTTCATCCAATGACACAAAACACCTATTGGATGCACAAGATTGGTTAAAAACCCTAATTGGATAAGAATTAGCCTAAGGAGGACGAAAACGACCTAAATGTTCATCCAATGACACAAAAACACCAATTGGATGCACAAGATTGGTTAGAAACCCTAATTGAACAAGATTAAGTGTAGGGAGGACGAAAATGACCTAACTGTTCATCCAATGACACAAAAACACCAATTGAATGTACAAGATTGGTTAGAAACCCTAATTGGACAAGATAAAGTGTAGGGAGAGCGAAATGACCTAAATGTTCATCCAATGACAAAAAAACACCTATCAGATGCAGAAGATTGGTTAGAAACCCTAATTGAACAAGATTAAGTGTAGGGAGGACGAAAATGACCTAAATGTTCATCCAATGACACAAAACACCTATTGGTTGCACAAGATTGGTTAAAAACCCTAATTGGATAAGAATTAGCCTAAGAGGGACGAAAATGACCTAAATGTTCATCCAATGACACAAAACACCTATTGGATGCACAAGATTGGTTAAAAACCCTAATTGGACAAGAATTAGCCTAGGGAGGACGAAAATGACCTAATTGTTCATCCAATGACACAAAAACACCTATCGGATGCACAAGATTGGTTAAAAACCCTAATTGAACAAGATTAAGTGTAGGGAGGACGACAATGACCTAAATGTTCATCCAATGACACAAAACACCTATTGGATGCACAAGATTGGTTAAAAACCCTAATTGGACAAGAATTATCATAGGGAGGACGAAAATGACCTAATTGTTCATCCAATGACACAAAAACACCAATTGGATGCACAAGATTGGTTAGAAACCCTAATTGGACAAGATAAAGTGTAGGGAGGACGAAAATGACCTAAGTGTTCATCTAATGACACAAAACACCTATTGGATGCACAAGATTGGTTAAAAACCCTAATTGGACAAGAATTAGCCTAGGGAGGACGAAAATGACCTAATTGTTCATCCAATGACACAAAAACACCAATTGGATGCACAAGATTGGTTAGAAACCCCAATTGGACAAGATAAAGTGTAGGGAGGACGAAAATGACCTAAGTGTTCATCCAATGACACAAAACACCTATTGGATGCACAAGATTGGTTAAAAACCCTAATTGGACAAGATTAAGTTTAGGGAGGACGAAAATGACCTAAATATTCATCCAATGACACAACACACCTATTGAATGAACAAGATTGGTTGAAAACCCTAATTGGACAAGATTAAATGTTGGGAGGACGAAAATGACCTAAATGTTCATCCAATGACACAAAAACACCTATCGGACACACAAGATTGGTTAGAAACCCTAATTGAACAAGATTAAGTGTAGGGAGGACGAAAATGACATAAATATTCATCCAATGACACAACACACCTATTGAATGAACAAGATTGGTTAAAAACCCTAATTGGAC
Source organism: Cicer judaicum (assembly GCA_037974835.1). Classification (NCBI taxonomy): domain Eukaryota; kingdom Viridiplantae; phylum Streptophyta; class Magnoliopsida; order Fabales; family Fabaceae; genus Cicer; species Cicer judaicum. The sequence goes on from JBBPBS010001086.1 coordinate 11,619, forward strand.
AAGATTAAGTGTAGGGAGGACGAAAATGACCTAAATGTTCATCCAATGACACAAAAAAACCTATCGGATGCACAAGATTGGTTAGAAACCCTAATTGAACAAGATTAAGTGTAGGGAGGACAAAAATGACCTAAATGTTCATCCAATGACACAAAACACCTACTGGATGCACAAGATTGGTTAAAAACCGTAATTGGATAAGATTAAGTTTAGGGAGAGCGAAAATGACATAAATATTCATCCAATGACACAACACACCTATTGAATGAACAAGATTGGTTAAAAACCCTAATTGGACAAGATTAAGTGTAGGGAGGACGAAAATGACTTAAATGTTCATCCAATGACACTAAAACACCTATCGGATACACAAGATTGGTTAGAAACCCTAATTGAACAAGATTAAGTGTAGGGAGGACGAAAATGACCTAAATGTTCATCCAATGACACAAAACACCTATTGGATGCACAAGATTGGTTAAAAACCGTAATTGGATAAGATTAAGTTTAGGGAGAGCGAAAATGACATAAATATTCATCCAATGACACAACACACCTATTGAATGAACAAGATTGGTTAAAAACCCTAATTGGATAAGATTAAGTTTAGGGAGAGCGAAAATGACATAAATATTCATCCAATGACACAACACACCTATCGGATGAACAAGATTGGTTAAAAACCCTAATTGGACAAGATTAAGTGTAGGGAAAACGAAAATGACCTAAATGTTCATCCAATGACACAAAAACACCTATCGGATGCACAAGATTGGTTAGAAACCCTAATTGAACAAGATTAAGTGTAGGGAGGACGAAAATGACCTAAATGTTCATCCAATGACACAAAACACCTATTGGATGCACAAGATTGGTTAAAAACCCCAATTGGATAAGAATTAGCATAAGGAGGACGAAAATGACCTAAATGTTCATCCAATGACACAAAACACCTATTGGATGCACAAGATTGGTTTAAAACCGTAATTGGATAAGATTAAGTTTAGGGAGGACGAAAATGACATAAATATTCATCCAATGACACAACACACCTATTGAATGAACAAGATTGGTTAAAAACCCTAATTGGACAAGATTAAGTGTAGGGAGGACGAAAATGACCTAAATGTTCATCCAATGACACACAAAAACACCTATCGGATGCACAAGATTGGTTTGAAACCATAATTGAACAAGATTAAGTGTAGGGAGGACGAAAATGACCTAAATGTTCATCCAATGACACAAAACACCTATTGGATGCACAAGATTGGTTAAAAACCCTAATTGGATAAGAATTAGCCTAAGGAGGACGAAAATGACCTAAATGTTCATCCAATGACACAAAACACCTATTGGATGCACAAGATTGGTTTGAAACCCTAATTGAACAAGATTAAGTGTAGGGAGGACGAAAATGACCTAAATGTTCATCCAATGACACAAAACACCTATTGGATGCACAAGATTGGTTAAAAACCCTAATTGGATAAGAATTAGCCTAATGAGGACGAAAATGACCTAAATGTTCATCCAAAGACACAAAACACCTATTGGAGGCACAAGATTGGTTAAAAACCCTAATTGAACAAGAATTATCATAGGGAGGACGAAAATGACCTAATTGTTCATCCAATGACACAAAAACACCTATCGGATGCACAAGATTGGTTAGAAACCCTAATTGAACAAGATTAAGTGTAGGGAGGACGAAAATGACCTAAATGTTCATCCAATGACACAAATCACCTATTGGATGCACAAGATTGGTTAAAAACCCTAATTTGATAAGAATTAGCCTAAGGAGGATGAAAATGACCTAAATGTTCATCCAATGACACAAAACACCTATTGGATGCACAAGATTGGTTAAAAACCCTAATTGGACAAGAATTATCATAGGGAGGACGAAAATGACCTAATTGTTCATCCAATGATACAAAAACACCAATTGGATGCACAAGATTGATCAGAAACCCTAATTGGACAAGATAAAGTGTAGGGAGGACGAAAATGACCTAAGTGTTCATCCAATGACACAACACACCTATTGGATGCACAAGATTGGTTAAAAACCCTAATTGGACAAGAATTAGCCTAGGGAGGACGAAAATGACCTAATTGTTCATCCAATGACACAAAAACACCTGTCGGATGCACAAGATTGGTCAGAAACCCTAATTGAACAAGATTAAGTGTAGGGAGGACGAAAATGACCTAAATGTTCATCCAATGACACAAAACACCTATTGGATGCACAAGATATCTTAAAAACCCTAATTGGACAAGATTAAGTTTAGGGAGGACGAAAATGACCTAAATGTTCATCCAATGACACAAAACACCTATTGGATGCACAAGATTGGTTAAAAACCCTAATTGGACAACATTAAGTTTAGGGAGGACGAAAATGACCTAAATATTCATCCAATGACACAACACACCTATTGAATGAACAAGATTGGTTAAAAACCCTAATTGGACAAGATTAAGTGTAGGGAGGACGAAAATGACCTAAATGTTCATCCAATGACACAAAAACACCTATCGGATGCACAAGATTGGTTAGAAACCCTAATTGAACAAGATTAAGTGTAGGGAGGACGAAAATGACCTAAATGTTCATCCAATGACACAAAACACCTATTGGATGCACAAGATTGGTTAAAAACCCTAATTGGACAAGATTAAGTGTACGGAGGACGAAAATGACCTAAATGTTCATCCAATGACACAAAACACCTATTGGATGCACAAGATTGGTTAAAAACCGTAATTGGATAAGATTTAGTTTAGGGAGGACGAAAATGACATAAATATTCATCCAATGACACAACACACCTATTGAATGAACAAGATTGGTTAAAAACCCTAATTGGACAAGATTAAGTGTAGGGAGGACGAAAATGACCTAAATGTTCATCCAATGACACAAAAACACCTATCGGATGCACAAGATTGGTTAGAAACCCTAATTGAACAAGATTAAGTGTAGGGAGGACGAAAATGACCTAAATGTTCATCCAAAGACACAAAACACCTATTGGATGCACAAGATTGGTTAAAAACCCTAATTGGATAAGAATTAGCCTAAGGAGGACGAAAATGACCTAAATGTTCATCCAATGACACAAAACACCTATTGGATGCACAAGATTGGTTAAAAACCCTAATTGGACAAGAATTATCATAGGGAGGACGAAAATGACCTAATTGTTCATCCAATGACACAAAAACACCTATCGCATGCACAAGATTGGTTAGAAACCCTAATTGAACAAGATTAAGTGTAGGGAGGACGAAAATGACCTAAATGTTCATCCAATGACACAAAACACCTATTGGATGCACAAGATTGGTTAAAAACCCTAATTGGACAAGATTAAGCCTAGGGAGGACGAAAATGACCTAATTGTTGATCCAATGACACAAAAACACCAATTGGATGCACAAGATTGGTTAGAAACCCTAATTGGACAAGATAAAGTGTAGGGAGGACGAAAATGACCTAAATGTTCATCCAATGACACAAAAACACCTATCGGATGCACAAGATTGGTTAGAAACCCTAATTGAACAAGATTAAGTGTAGGGAGGACGAAAATGACCTAAATGTTCATCCAATGACACAAAACACCTACTGGATGCACAAGATTGGTTAAAAACCCTAATTGGATAAGAATTAGCATAAGGAGGACGAAAATGACCTAAATGTTTATCCAATGACACAAAACACCTATTGGATGCACAATATTGGTTAAAAACCCTAATTGGGCAAGAATTATCATAGGGAGGACGAAAATGACCTAATTGTTCATCCAATGACACAAAAACACCTATCGGATGCACAAGATTGGTTAGAAACCCTAATTGAACAAGTTTAAGTTTAAGGAGGACGAAAATGACCTAAATGTTCATCCAATGACACAAAACACCTAATGGATGCACAAGATTGGTTAAAAACCCTAATTGGATAAGAATTAGCCTGAGGAGGACGAAAAAGACCTAAATGTTCATTCAATGACACCAAACACCTATTGGATGCACAAGATTGGTTAAAAACCCTAGTTGGACAAGAATTATCATAGAGAGGACGAAAATGACCTAATTGTTTATCCAATGACACAAAAACACCAATTGGATGCACAAGATTGGTCAGAAACCCTAATTGGACAAGATAAAGTGTAGGGAGGACGAAAATGACCTAAGTTCATCTAATGAAAAAAAACACCTATTGGATTCACAAGATTGGTTAAAAACCCTAATTGGACAAGAATTAGCCTAGGGAGGACGAAAATGACCTAATTGTTCATCCAATGACACAAAAACACCTGTCGGATGCACAAGATTGGTCAGAAACCCTAATTGAACAAGATTAAGTATAGGGTGGACGAAAATTACCTAAATGTTCATCCAATGACACAAAACACCTATTGGATGCACTAGATTGCTTAAAAACCCTAATTGGACAAGATTAAATTTAGGGAGGACGAAAATGACCTAAATGTTCATCCAATGACACAAAACACCTATTGGATGCACAAGATTGGTTAAAAACCCTAATTGGACAAGATTAAGTTTAGGGAGGACGAAAATGACCTAAATATTCATCCAATGACACAACACACCTATTGAATGAACAAGATTGGTTAAAAACCCTAATTGGACAAGATTAAGTGTAGGGAGGACGAAAATGACCTAAATGTTCATCCAATGACACAAAAACACCTATCGGATGCACAAGATTGGTTAGAAACCCTAATTGAACAAGATTAAGTGTAGGGAGGACGAAAATGACCTAAATGTTCATCCAATGACACAAAACACCTACTGGATGCACAAGATTGGTTAAAAACCCTAATTGGATAAGAATTATCATAGGGAGGACGAAAATGACCTAAATGTTCATCCAATGACACAAAA
>JBBPBS010001086.1:17162-39880 GCA_037974835.1 Cicer judaicum
AAGATTAAGTGTAGGGAGGACGAAAATGACCTAAATGTTCATCCAATGACACAAAACACCTACTGGATGCACAAGATTGGTTAAAAACCCTAATTGGATAAGAATTATCATAGGGAGGACGAAAATGACCTAAATGTTCATCCAATGACACAAAAACACCTATCGGATGCACAAGATTGGTGAAAAACCCTAATTGAACAAGATTAAGTGTAGGGAGGACGAAAATGACCTAATTGTTCATCCAATGACACAAAAACACCAATTGGATGCACAAGATTGGTTAGAAACCCTAATTGGACAAGATAAAGTGTAGGGAGGACGAAAATGACTTAAGCGTTCATCCAATGACACAAAACACCTATTGGATGCACAAGATTGGTTAAAAACCCTAATTGGACAAGAATTAGCCTAGGGAGGACGAAAATGACCTAATTTTTCATCTAATGACACAAAAACACCTGTCGGATGCAGAAGATTGGTCAGAAATCCTAATTGAACAAGATTAAGTGTAGGGAGAACGAAAATGACCTAAATGTTCATCCAATGACACAAAACACCTATTGGATGCACAAGATTGCTTAAAAACCCTAATTGGACAAGATTAAGTTTAGGGAGGACGAAAATGACCTAAATGTTCATCCAATGACACAAAACACCTACTGGATGCACAAGATTGGTTAAAAACCCTAATTGGATAAGAATTAGCATAAGGAGGACGAAAATGACCTAAATGTTTATCCAATGACACAAAACACCTATTGGATGCACAAGATTGGTTAAAAACCCTAATTGGACCAGAATTAGCCTAGGGAGGAAGAAAATGACCTTATTGTTCATCCAATGACACAAAAACACCTATCGGATGCACAAGATTGGTCAGAAACCCTAATTGAACAAGATTAAGTGTAGGGAGGACGAAAATGACCTAAATGTTCATCCGATGACACAAAACACCAATTGGATGCACAAGATTGGTTAGAAACCCTAATTGAACAAGATTAAGTGTAGGGAGGACGAAAATGACCTTAATGTTCATCCAATGACATAAAACACCTACTGGATGCACAAGATTGGTTAAAAACCCTAATTGGATAAGAATTAGCATAAGGAGGACGAAAATGACCTAAATGTTTATCCAATGACACAAAACACCTATTGGATGCACAATATTGGTTAAAAACCCTAATTGGACAAGAATTATCATAGGGAGGACGAAAATGACCTAATTGTTCATCCAATGATACAAAAACACCTATTCGATGCACAAGATTGGTTAGAAACCCTAATTGGACAAGATAAAGTGTAGGGAGGACGAAAATGACCTAAACTTTCATATAATGACACAAAACACCTATTGGATGCACAAGATTGGTTAAAACCCCTAATTGGACAAGAATTAGCCTAGGGAGGACGAAAATGACCTAATTGTTCAATCCAATGACACAAAAACACTTGTCGGATGCACAAGATTGGTCAGAAACCCTAATTGAACAAGATTAAGTGTAGGGAGGACGAAAATGACCTAAATGTTCATCCAATGACACAAAACACCTATTGGATGCACAAGATTGCTTAAAAACCCTAATTGGACAAGATTAAGTTTAGGGAGGACGAAAATGACCTAAACGTTCATCCAATGACACAAAACACCTATTGGATGCACAAGATTGGTTAAAAACGCTAATTGGACAAGATTAAGTTTAGGGACGACGAAAATGACCTAAATATTCATCCAATGACACAACACACCTATTGAATGAACAAGATTGGTTGAAAACCCTAATTGGACAAGATTAAATGTTGGGAGGACGAAAATGACCTAAATGTTCATCCAATGTCACTAAAACACCTATCGGATGCACAAGATTGGTTAGAAACCCTAATTGAAAAAGATTAAGTTTAGGGAGGACGAAAATGACCTAAATGTTCATCCAATGACACAAAACACCTATGGGATGCACAAGATTGGTTAAAAACCGTAATTGGATAAGATTAAGTTTAGGGAGAGCGAAAATGACATAAATATTCATCCAATGACACAACACACCTATTGAATATACAAGATTGGTTAAAAACCCTAATTGGACAAGATTAAGTGTAGGGAGGACGAAAATGACCTAAATGTTCATCCAATGACACAAAAACACCTATCGGATGCACAAGATTGGTTAGAAACCCTAATTGAACAAGATTAAGTGTAGGGAGGACGAAAATGACCTAAATATTCATCCAATGACACAAAACACCTACTGGATGCACAAGATTGGTTAAAAACCCTAATTGGATAAGAATTAGCATAAGGAGGACGAAAATGACCTAAATGTTCATCCAATGACACAAAACACCTATTGGATGCATAAGATTGGTTAAAAACCCTAATTGGACAAGAATTATCATAGGGAGGACGAAAATGACCTAATTGTTCATCCAATGACACAAAAACACCTGTCGGATGCACAAGATTGGTCAGAAACCCTAATTGAACAAGATTAAGTGTAGGGAGGACGAAAATGACCTAAATGTTCATCCAATGACACAAAAACACCTATCGGATACACAAGATTGGTTAGAAACCCTAATTGAACAAGATTAAGTGTAGGGAGGACGAAAATGACCTAAATGTTCATCCAATGACACAAAACACCTATTGGATGCACAAGATTGGTTAAAAACCCTAATTGGACAAGAATTCGCCTAGGGAGGACGAAAATGACCTAATTGTTCATCCAATGACACAAAAACACCTGTCGGATGCACAAGATTGGTCAGAAACCCTAATTGAACAAGATTAAGTGTAGGGAGGACGAAAATGACCTAAATGTTCATCCAATGACACAAAACACCTATTGGATGCACAAGATTGGTTAAAAACCCTAATTGGACAAGAATTAGCCTAGGGAGGAAGAAAATGACCTTATTGTTCATCCAATGACACAAAAACACCTATCGGATGCACAGGATTGGGTAGAAACCCTAATTGAACAAGATTAAGTGTAGGGAGGAAGAAAATGACCTAAATGTTCATACAATGACACAAAACACCTATTGGATGCACAAGATTGGTTAAAAAACCTAATTGGACAAGATTAAGTGTAGGGAGGACGAAAATGACCTAAATGTTCATCCAATGACACAAAAACATCTATCGGATGCACAAGATTGGTTAGAAACCCTAATTGAACAAGATTAAGTGTAGGGAGGACGAAAATGACCTAAATGTTCATCCAATGACACAAAACACCTACTGGATGCACAAGATTGGTTAAAAACCCTAATTGGATAAGAATTAGCATAAGGAGGACGAAAATGACCTAAATGTTTATCCAATGACACAAAACACCTATTGGATGCACAATATTGGTTAAAAACCCTAATTGGACAAGAATTATGATAGGGAGGACGAAAATGACCTAATTGTTCATCCAATGACACAAAAACACCAATTGGATGCACAAGATTGGTTAGAAACCCTAATTGGACAAGATAAAGTGTTGGGAGGACGAAAATGACCTAAGCGTTCATCCAATGACACAAAATACCTATTGGATGCACAAGATTGGTTAAAACCCCTAATTGGACAAGAATTAGCCTAGGGAGGCGAAAATAACCTAATTGTTCATCCAATGACACAAAAACACCTGTCGGATGCACAACATTGGTCAGAAACCCTAATTGAACAAGATTAAGTGTAGGGAGGACGAAAATGACTTAAATGTTCATCCAATGACACAAAACACCTATTGGATGCACAAGATTGGTTAAAAACCCTAATTTGATAAGAATTAGCCTAAGGAGGACGAAAATGACCTAAACGTTCATCCAATGACACAAAACACCTATTGGATGCACAAGATTGGTTAAAAACCCTAATTGGACAAGAATTATCATAGGAAGGACGAAAATGACCTAATTGTTCATCCAATGACACAAAAACACCAATTGGATGCACAAGATTGGTCAGAAACCCTAATTGGAAAAGATAAAGTGTAGGGAGGACGAAAATGACCTATAATGTTCATCCAATGACACAAAACACCTATTGGTTGCACAAGATTGGTTAATAACCCTAATTGGACAAGTATTAGCCTAGGGAGGAAGAAAATGACCTTATTGTTCATCCAATGACACAAAAACACCTATCGGATGCACAAGATTGGGTAGAAACCCTAATTGAACAAGATTAAGTGTAGGGAGGATGAAAATGACCTAAATGTTCATCCAATGAAACAAAACACCAATTGGATGCACAAGATTGGTTAAAACCCCTAATTGGACAAGAATTAGCCTTGGGAGGACGAAAATGACCTAATTGTTCATCCAATGACACAAAAACACCTGTCGGATGCACAAGATTGGTCAGAAACCCTAATTGAACAAGATTAAGTGTAGGGAGGACGAAAATGACCTAAATGTTCATCCAATGACACAAAACACCTATTGGATGCACAAGATTGGTTAAAAACCCTAATTGGATAAGAATTAGCCTAAGGAGGACGAAAATGACCTAAATGTTCATCCAATGACACAAAACACCTATTGGATGCACAAGATTTGTTAAAAACCGTAATTGGATAAGATTAAGTTTAGGGAGGACGAAAATGACATAAATATTCATCCAATGACACAACACACCTATTGAATGAAGAAGATTGGTTAAAAACCCTAATTGGACAAGATTAAGTGTAGGGAGGACGAAAATGACCTAAATGTTCATCCAATGACACAAAAACACCTATCGGATGCACAAGATTGGTTAGAAACCCTAATTGAACAAGATTAAGTGTAGGGAGGACGAAAATGACCTAAATGTTCATCCAATGACACAAAACACCTACTGGATGCACAAGATTGGTTAAAAACCCTAATTGGATAAGAATTATCATAAGGAGGACGAAAATGACCTAAATGTTCATCCAATGACACAAAACACCTATTGGATGCACAAGATTGGTGAAAAACCCTAATTGGACAAGAATTATCATAGGGAGGACGAAAATGACCTAATTGTTCATCCAATGACACAAAAACACCAATTGGATGCACAAGATTGGTTAGAAACCCTAATTGGACAAGATAAAGTGTAGGGAGGACGAAAATGACTTAAGCGTTCATCCAATGACACAAAACACCTATTGGATGCACAAGATTGGTTAAAAACCCTAATTGGACAAGAATTAGCCTAGGGAGGACGAAAATGACCTAATTGTTCATCCAATGACACAAATACACTTATCGGATGCACAAGATTGGTCAGAAACCCTAATTGAACAAGATTAAGTGTAGGGAGAACGAAAATGACCTAAATGTTCATCCAATGACACAAAACACCTATTGGATGTACAAGATTGGTTAAAAATCCTAATTGGACAAGAATTAGCCTAGGGAGGACGAAAATGACCTAATTGTTCAACCAATGACACAAAAACACCAGTCGGATGCACAAGATTGGTCAGAAACCCTAATTGAACAAGATTTAGTGTAGGGAGGACGAAAATGACCTAAATGTTCATCCAATGACACAAAACACCTATTGGATGCACAAGATTGCTTAAAAACCCTAATTGGACAAGATTAAGTTTAGGGAGGACGAAAATGACCTAAATGTTCATCCAATGACACAAAACACCTATTGGATGCACAAGATTGGTTAGAAACCCTAATTGGACAAGATTAAGTTTAAGGAGGACGAAAATGACCTAAATGTTCATCCAATGACACAAAACACCTATTGGATGCGCAAGATTGGTTAAAAACCGAAATTGGATAAGATTAAGTTTATGGAGAGCGAAAATGACATAAATATTCATCCAATGACACAACACACCTTTTGAATGAACAAGATTGGTTAAAAACCGTAATTGGACAAGATTAAGTGTAGGGAGGACGAAAATGACCTAAATGTTCATCCAATGACACAAAAACACCTATCGGATGCACAAGATTGGTTAGAAACCCTAATTGAACAAGATTAAGTGTAGGGAGGACGAAAATGACCAAAATGTTCATCCAATGACACAAAACCCCTATTGGATGCACAAGATTGGTTAAAAACCCTAATTGGATAAGAATTAGCATAAGGAGGACGAAAATGACCTAAATGTTCATCCAATGACACAAAACACCTATTGGATGCACAAGATTGGTTAAAAACCCTAATTGGACAAGAATTATCATAGGGAGGACGAAAATGACCTAATTGTTCATCCAATGACACAAAAACACCAATTGGATGCACAAGATTGGTTAGAAACCCTAATTGGACAAGATAAAGTGTAGGGAGGACGAAAATGACCTAAGTGTTCATCTAATGACACAAAACACCTATTGGATGCACAAGATTGGTTAAAAACCCTAATTGGACAAGAATTAGCCTAGGGAGGACGAAAATGACCTAATTGTTCATCCAATGACACAAAAACACCTCTCGGATGCACAAGATTAGTTAGAAACCCTAATTGAACAAGATTAAGTGTAGGGAGGACGAAAAGGACCTAAATGTTCATCCAATAACACAAAACACCTACTGGATGGACAAGATTGGTTAAAAACCCTAATTGGATAAGAATTAGCCTAAGGAGGACGAAAATGACCTAAATGTTCATCCAATGACACAAAACACCTATTGGATGCACAAGATTGGTTAAAAACCCTAATTGGACAAGAATTATCATAGGGAGGACGAAAATGACCTAATTGTTCATCCAATGACACAAAAACACCAATTGGATGCACAAGATTGGTTAGAAACCCTAATTGGAAAAGATAAAGTGTAGGGAGGACGAAAATGACCTAAAATGTTCATCCAATGACACAAAACACCTACTGGATGCACAAGATTGGTTAATAACCCTAATTGGACAAGATTAAGTTCAGGGAGGACGAAAATGACCTAAATGTTCATCCAATGACACAAAACACCTATTGGATGCACAAGATTGGTTAAAAACCCTAATTGGACAAGAATTATCATAGGGAGGACGAAAATGACCTAATTGTTCATCCAATGACACAAAAACACCAATTGGATGCACAAGATTGGTTAGAAACCCAAATTGGACAAGAAAAAGTGTAGGGAGGACGAAAATGAACTAAGTGTTCATCCAATGACACATAACACCTATTTGATGAACAAGATTGGTTAAAAACCCTAATTGGACAAGAATTAGCCTAGGGAGGACGAAAATGACCTAATTGTTCATCCAATGACACAAAAACACCTATCGGATGCACAAGAATTGTTAGAAACCCTAATTGAACAAGATTAAGTGTAGCGAGGACGAAAATGACCTAAATGTTCATCCAATGACACAAAACACCTATTGGATGCACAAGATTGGTTAAAAACCCTAATTGGACAAGAATTATCATAGGGAGGACGAAAATGACCTAATTGTTCATCCAATGACACAAAAACACCAATTGGATGCACAAGATTGGTTAGAAACCCTAATTGGAAAAGATAAAGTGTAGGGAGGACGAAAATGACCTAAAATGTTCATCCAATGACACAAAACACCTATTGGATGCACAAGATTGGTTAAAAACCCTAATTGGATAAGAATTAGCATAAGGAGGACGAAAATGACCTAAATGTTCATCCAATGACACAAAAACACCAATTGGATGCACAAGATTGATTAGAAACCCTAATTGAACAAGATTAAGTGTAGGGAGGACGAAAATGACCTAAATGTTCATCCAATGACACAAAACACCTATTGGATGCACACGATTGGTTAAGAACCATAATTGGATAAGATTAAGTTTAGGGAGGACGAAAATGACATAAATATTCATCCAATGACACAACACACCTATTGAATGAACACGATTGGTTAAAAACCCTAATTGGACAAGATTAAGTGTAGGGAGGACGAAAATGACCTAAATGTTCATCCAATGACACAAAAACACCTATCGGATGCACAAGATTGGTTAGAAACCCTAATTGAACAAGATTAAGTGTAGGGAAGACGAAAATGACCTAAATGTTCATCCAATGACACAAAACACCTACTGGATGCACAAGATTGGTTAAAAACCCTAATTGGATAAGAATTAGACTAAGGAGGACGAAAATGACCTAAATGTTCATCCAATGACACAAAACACCTATTGGATGCACAAGATTGGTTAAAAACCCTAATTGGACAAGAATTATCATAGGGAGGACGAAAATGACCTAATTGTTCATCCAATGACACAAAAACACCAATTGGATGCACAAGATTGGTTAGAAACCCTAATTGGAAAAGATAAAGTGTAGGGAGGACGAAAATGACCTAAAATGTTCATCCAATGACACAAAACACCTATTGGATGCTCAAGATTGGTTAAAAACCCTAATTGGACAAGATTAAGTTTAGGGAGGACGAAAATGACCTAAATGTTCATCCAATGACACAAAACATCTATTGGATGCACAAGATTGGTTAAAAACCCTAATTGGATAAGAATTAGACTAAGGAGGACGAAAATGACCTAAATGTTCATCCAATGACACAAAACACCTATTGGATGCACAAGATTGGTTAAAAACCCTAATTGGACAAGAATTATCATAGGGAGGACGAAAATGACCTAATTGTTCATCCAATGACACAAAAACACCAATTGGATGCACAAGATTGGTTAGAAACACTAATTGGAAAAGATAAAGTGTAGGGAGGACGAAAATGACCTAAAATGTTCATCCAATGACACAAAACACCTATTGGATGCACAAGATTGGTTAAGAACCCTAATTGGACAAGATTAAGTTTGGGGAGGACGAAAATGACCTAAATGTTCATCCAATGACACAAAACATCTATTGGATGCACAAGATTGGTTAAAAACCCTAATTGGATAAGAATTAGACTAAGGAGGACGAAAATGACCTAAATGTTCATCCAATGACACAAAACACCTATTGGATGCACAAGATTGGTTAAAAACCCTAATTGGACAAGAATTATTATAGGGAGGACGAAAATGACCTAATTGTTCATCCAATGACACAAAAACACCAATTGGATGCACAAGATTGGTTAGAAACCCTAATTGGACAAGATAAAGTGTAGGGAGGACGAAAATGACCTAAGTGTTCATCTAATGACACAAAACACCTATTGGATGCACAAGATTGGTTAAAAACCCTAATTGGACAAGAATTAGCCTAGGGAGGACGAAAATGACCTAATTGTTCATCCAATGACACAAAAACACCTCTCGGATGCACAAGATTAGTTAGAAACCCTAATTGAACAAGATTAAGTGTAGGGAGGACGAAAAGGACCTAAATGTTCATCCAATGACACAAAACAGCTACTGGATGGACAAGATTGGTTAAAAACCCTAATTGGATAAGAATTAGCCTAAGGAGGACGAAAATGACCTAAATGTTCATCCAATGACACAAAACACCTATTGGATGCACAAGATTGGTTAAAAACCCTAATTGGACAAGAATTATCATAGGGAGGACGAAAATGACCTAATTGTTCATCCAATGACACAAAAACACCAATTGGATGCACAAGATTGGTTAAAAACCCTAATTGGACAAGATTAAGTTTAGGGAGGACGAAAATGACCTAAATGTTCATCCAATGACACAAAACACCTATTGGATGCACAAGATTGGTTAAAAACCCTAATTGGACAAGAATTAGCCAAGGGAGGACGAAAATGACCTAATTGTTCATCCAATGACACAAAAACACCTGTCGGATGCACAAGATTGGTCAGAAACCCTAATTGAACAAGATTAAGTGTAGGGAGGACGAAAATGACCTAAATGTTCATCCAATGACACAAAACACCTATTGGATGCACAAGATTGGTCAGAAACCCTAATTGGATAAGAATTAGCCTAAGGAGGACGAAAATGACCTAAATGTTCATCCAATGACACAAAACACCTATTGGATGCACAAGATTGGTTAAAAACCCTAATTGGACAAGATTAAGTTTAGGGAGGACGAAAATGACCTAAATGTTCATCCATTGACACAAAACACCTATTGGATGCACAAGATTGGTTAAAAACCCTAATTGGACAAGAATTAGCCTAGGGAGGACGAAAATGACCTAATTGTTCATCCAATGACACAAAAACACCTGTCGGATGCACAAGATTGGTCAGAGACCCTAATTGAACAAGATTAAGTGTAGGGAGGACGAAAATGACCTAAATGTTCATCCAATGACACAAAACACCTATTGGATGCACAAGATTGGTTAAAAACCCTAATTGGACAAGAATTATCATAGGGAGGACGAAAATGACCTAATTGTTCATCCAATGACACAAAAACACCAATTGGATGCACAAGATTGGTTAGAAACCCTAATTGGACAAGATAAAGTGTAGGGAGGACGAAAATGACCTAAGTGTTCATCCAATGACACAAAACACCTATTGGATGCACAAGATTGGTTAAAAACCCTAATTGGACAAGAATTAGCCTAGGGAGGACGAAAATGACCTAATTGTTCATCCAATGCCACAAAAACATCTGTCGGATGCAAAAGATTGCTCAGAAACCCTAATTGAACAAGATTAAGTGTAGGGAGGACGAAAATGACCTAAATGTGCATCCAATGACACAAAACACCTATTGGATGCACAAGATTGGTTAAAAACCCTAATTGGACAAGAATTATCATAGGGAGGACGAATGACCTAATTGTTCATCCAATGACACAAAAACACCTGTCGGATGCACAAGATTGCTCAGAAACCCTAATTGGACAAGATTAAATTTAGGGAGGACGAAAATGACCTAAGTGTTCATCCAATGACACAAAACACCTATTGGATGCACAAGATTGCTTAAAAACCCTAATTGGACAAGATTAAGTTTAGGGAGGACGAAAATGACCTAATTGTTGATCCAAAAACACAACAAAAACACCAATTGGATGCACAAGATTGGTTAGAAACCCTAATAGGACAAGATAAAGTGTAGGGAGGACGAAAATGACCTAAGTGTTCATCCAATGACACAAAACACCTATTGGATGCACAAGATTGGTTAAAAACCCTAATTGGACAAGAATTAGCCTAGGGAGGACGAAAATGACCTAATTGTTCATCCAATGACACAAAAACACCTGTCGGATGCACAAGATTGGTCAGAAACCCTAATTGAACAAGATTAAGATTAGGGAGGACGAAAATGACCTAAATGTTCATCCAATGACACAAGACACACCTGTTGGATGCACAAGATTGCTTAAAAACCCTAATTGGACAAGATTAAGTTTAGGGAGGACGAAAATGACCTAAATGTTCATCCAATGACACAAAACACCTATCGGATGCACAAGATTGGTTAAAAACCCTAATTGGACAAGATTAAGTTTAGGGAGGACGAAAATGACCTAAATATTCATCAAATGACACAACACACCTATTGAATGAACAAGATTGGTTGAAAACCCTAATTGGACAAGATTAAATGTTGGGAGGACGAAAATGACCTAAATGTTCATCCAATGACACAAAAACACCTATCGGATACACAAGATTGGTTAGAAACCCTAATTGAACAAGATTAAGTGTAGGGAGGACGAAAATGACCTAAATGTTCATCCTATGACACAAAACACCTATTGGATGCACAAGATTGGTTAAAAACCGTAATTGGATAAGATTAAGTTTAGGGAGAGCGAAAATGACATAAATATTCATCCAATGACACAACACACCTATTGAATGAACAAGATTGGTTACAAACCCTAATTGGACAAGATTAAGTGTAGGGAGGACGAAAATGACCTAAATGTTCATCCAATGACACAAAAACACCTATCGGATGCACAAGATTGGTTAGAAACCCTAATTGAACAAGATTAAGTGTAGGGAGGACGAAAATGACCTAAATGTTCATCCAATGACACAAAACACCTACTCGATGCACAAGATTGGTTAAAAACCCTAATTGGATAAGAATTAGCATAAGGAGGACGAAAATGACCTAAGTGTTCATCCAATGACACAAAACACCTATTGGATGCACAAGATTGGTTAAAAACCCTAATTGGACAAGAATTATCATAGGGAGGACGAAAATGACCTAATTGTTCATCCAATGACACAAAAGCACCAATTGGATGCACAAGATTGGTCAGAAACCCTATTTGGACAAGATAAAGTGTAGGGAGGACGAAAATGACCTAATTGTTCATCCAATGACACAAAAACACCTGTCGGACGCACAAGATTGGTTAGAAACCCTAATTGGACATGAATTAGCCTAGGGAGGACGAAAATGACCTAATTGTTCATCAAATGACACAAAAACACCTGTCGGATGCACAAGATTGGTCAGAAACCCTAATTGAACAAGATTAAGTGTAGGGAGGACGAAAATGACCTAAATGTTCATCGAATGACACAAAACACCTATTGGATACACAAGATTGGTTAAAAACCCTAATTTGATAAGAATTAGCCTAAGGAGGACGAAAATGACCTAAATGTTCATCCAATGACACAAAACACCTATTGGATGCACAAGATTGGTTAAAAACCCTAATTGGACAAGTAAAAACCCTAATTGGACAAGAATTATCATAGGGAGGACGAAAATGACCTAACTGTTCATCCAATGACACAAAAACACCAATTGGATGCACAAGATTGGTCAGAAACCCTAATTGGACAAGATAAAGTGTAGGGAGGACGAAAATGACCTAAGTGTTCATCCAATGACACAAAACACCTATTGGATGCACAAGATTGGTTAAAAACCCTAATTGGACAAGAATTAGCCTAGGGAGGATGAAAATGACCTAATTGTTCATCCAATGACCCAAAAACACCTGTCGGATGCACAAGATTGGTCAGAAACCCTAATTGAACAAGATTAAGTGTAGGGAGGACGAAAATGACCTAAATGTTCATCCAATGACACAAAACACCTATTGGATGCACAAGATTGGTTAAAAACCCTAATTGGACAAGAATTATCATAGAGAGGACGAAAATGACCTAATTGTTCATCCAATGACACAAAAACACCAATTGGATGCACAAGATTGGTTAGAAACCCTAATTGGACAAGATAAAGTGTAGGGAGGACGAAAATGACCTAAGTGTTCATCCAATGACACAAAACACCTATTGGAAGCACAAGATTGGTTAAAAACCCTAATTGGACAAGAATTAGCCTAGGGAGGACGAAAATGACCTAATTGTTCATCCAATGACACAAAAACACCTGTCGGATGCACAAGATTGGTCAAAAACCCTAATTGAACAAGATTAAGTGTAGGGAGAACGAAAATGACCTAAATGTTCATCCAATGACACAAAACACCTATTGGATGCACAAGATTGCTTAAAAACCCTAATTGGACAAGAATTATCATAGAGAGGACGAAAATGACCTAATTGTTCATCCAATGACACAAAAACACCAATTGGATGCACAAGATTGGTTAGAAACCCTAATTGGACAAGATAAAGTGTAGGGAGGACGAAAATGACCTAAGTGTTCATCCAATGACACAAAACACCTATTGGATGCACAAGATTGGTTAAAAACCCTAATTGGACAAGAATTAGCCTAGGGAGGACGAAAATAACCTAATTGTTCATCCAATGACACAAAAACACCTGTCGGATGCACAAGATTGGTCAAAAACCCTAATTGAACAAGATTAAGTGTAGGGAGAACGAAAATGACCTAAATGTTCATCCAATGACACAAAACACCTATTGGATGCACAAGATTGCTTAAAAACCCTAATTGGACAAGATTAAGTTTAGGGAGGACGAAAATTACCTAAATGTTCATCCAATGACACAAAACACCTATTGGATGCACAAGATTGGTTAAAAACCCTAATTGGACAAGAATTATCATAGAGAGGACGAAAATGACCTAATTGTTCATCCAATGACACAAAAACACCAATTGGATGCACAAGATTGGTTAGAAACCCTAATTGGACAAGATAAAGTGTAGGGAGGACGAAAATGACCTAAGTGTTCATCCAATGACACAAAACACCTATTGGATGCACAAGATTGGTTAAAAACCCTAATTGGACAAGAATTCGCCTAGGGAGGACGAAAATGACCTAATTGTTCATCCAATGACACAAAAACACCAGTCGGATGCACAAGATTGGTCAGAAACCCTTATTGAACAAGATTAAGTGTAGGGAGGACGAAAATGACCTAAATGTTCATCCAATGACACAAAACAGCTATTGGATGCACAAGATTGGTTAAAAACCCTAATTGGACAAGAATTAGCCTAGGGAGAAAGAAAATGACCTTATTGTTCATCCAATGACACAAAAACACCTATCGGATGCACAAGATTGGGTAGAAACCCTAATTGAACAAGATTAAGTGTAGGGAGGAAGAAAATGACCTAAATGTTCATACAATGACACAAAACACCTATTGGATGCACAAGATTGGTTAAAAACCCTAATTGGATAAGATTAAGTGTAGGGAGGACGAAAATGACCTAAATGTTCATCCAATGACACAAAAACACCTATCGGATCCACAAGATTGGTTAGAAACCCTAATTGAACAAGATTAAGTGTAGGGAGGACGAAAATGACCTAAATTTTCATCCAATGACACAAAACACCTACTGGATGCACAAGATTGGTTAAAAACCCTAATTGGATAAGAATTAGCATAAGGAGGACGAAAATGACCTAAATGTTTATCCAATGACACAAAACACCTATTGGATGCACAATATTGGTTAAAACACCTAATTGGACAAGAATTATCATAGGGAGGACGAAAATGACCTAATTGTTCATCCAATGACACAAAAACACCAATTGGATGCACAAGATTGCTTAGAAACCCTAATTGGACAAGATAAAGTGTAGGGAGGACGAATATGACCTAAGCGTTCATCCAATGACACAAAACACCTATTGGATGCACAAGATTGGTTAAAAACCCTAATTGGACATGAATTAGCCTAGGGAGGACGAAAATGACCTAATTGTTCATCAAATGACACAAAAACACCTGTCGGATGCACAAGATTGGTCAGAAACCCTAATTGAACAAGATTAAGTGTACGGAGGACGAAAATGACCTAAATGTTCATCCAATGACACAAAACACCTATTGGATGCACAAGATTGGTTAAAAACCCTAATTTGATAAGAATTAGCCTAAGGAGGACGAAAATGACCTAAATGTTCATCCAATGACACAAAACACCTATTGGATGCACAAGATTGGTTAAAAACCCTAATTGGACAAGAATTATCATAGGGAGGACGAAAATGACCTAATTGTTCATCCAATGACACAAAAACACCAATTGGATGCACAAGATTGGTCAGAAACCCTAATTGGACAAGATAAAGTGTAGGGAGGACGAAAATGACCTAAGTGTTCATCCAATGACACAAAACACCTATTGGATGCACAAGATTGGTTAAAAACCCTAATTGGACAAGAATTCGCCTAGGGAGGACGAAAATGACCTAATTGTTCATCCAATGACACAAAAACACCTGTCGGATGCACAAGATTGGTCAGAAACCCTTATTGAACAAGATTAAGTGTAGGGAGGACGAAAATGACCTAAATGTTCATCCAATGACACAAAACACCTATTGGATGCACAAGATTGGTTAAAAACCCTTATTGGACAAGAATTAGCCTAGGGAGGAAGAAAATGACCTTATTGTTCATCCAATGACACAAAAACACCTATCGGATGCACAAGATTGGGTAGAAACCCTAATTGAACAAGATTAAGTGTAGGGAGGAAGAAAATGACCTAAATGTTCATACAATGACACAAAACACCTATCGGATGCACAAGATTGGTTGAAAACCCTATTGGATAAGATTAAGTGTAGGGAGGACGAAAATGACCTAAATGTTCATCCAATGACACAAAAACACCTATCGGATCCACAAGATTGGTTAGAAACCCTAATTGAACAAGATTAAGTGTAGGGAGGACGAAAATGACCTAAATTTTCATCCAATGACACAAAACACCTACTGGATGCACAAGATTGGTTAAAAACCCTAATTGGATAAGAATTAGCATAAGGAGGACGAAAATGACTTAAATGTTTATCCAATGACACAAAACACCTATTGGATGCACAATATTGGTTAAAAACCCTAATTGGACAAGAATTATCATAGGGAGGACGAAAATGACCTAATTGTTCATCCAATGACACAAAAACACCAATTGGATGCACAAGATTGCTTAGAAACCCTAATTCGACAAGATAAAGTGTAGGGAGGACGAAAATGACCTAAGCGTTCATCCAATGACACAAAACACCTATTGGATGCACAAGATTGGTTAAAAATCCTAATTGGACATGAATTAGCCTAGGGAGGACGAAAATGACCTAATTGTTCATCAAATGACACAAAAACACCTGTCGGATGCACAAGATTGGTCAGAAACCCTAATTGAACAAGATTAAGTGTAGGGAGGACGAAAATGACCTAAATGTTCATCCAATGACACAAAACACCTATTGGATGCACAAGATTGGTTAAAAACCCTAATTTGATAAGAATTAGCCTAAGGAGGACGAAAATGACCTAAATGTTCATCCAATGACACAAAACACCTATTGGATGCACAAGATTGGTTAAAAACCCTAATTAGACAATAATTATCATAGGGAGGACGAAAATGACCTAATTGTTCATCCAATGACACAAAAACACCAATTGGATGCACAAGATTGGTCAGAAACCCTAATTGGACAAGATAAAGTGTAAGGAGGACGAAAATGACCTAAGTGTTCATCCAATGACACAAAACACCTATTGGATGCACAAGATTGGTTAAAAACCCTAATTGGACAAGAATTCGCCTAGGGAGGACGAAAATGACCTAATTGTTCATCCAATGACACAAAAACACCTGTCGGATGCACAAGATTGGTCAGAAACCCTTATTGAACAAGATTAAGTGTAGGGAGGACGAAAATGACCTAAATGTTCATCCAATGACACAAAACACCTATTGGATGCACAAGATTGGTTAAAAACCCCAATTGGACAAGAATTAGCCTAGGGAGGAAGAAAATGACCTTATTGTTCATCCAATGACACAAAAACACCTATCGGATGCACAAGATTGGGTAGAAACCCTAATTGAACAAGATTAAGTGTAGGGAGGAAGAAAATGACCTAAATGTTCATACAATGACACAAAACACCTATTGGATGCACAAGATTGGTTAAAAACCCTAATTGGACAAGAATTCGCCTAGGGAGGACGAAAATGACCTAATTGTTCATCCAATGACACAAAAACACCTGTCGGATGCACAAGATTGGTCAGAAACCCTAATTGAACAAGATTAAGTGTAGGGAGGACGAAAATGACCTAAATGTTCATCCAATGACACAAAACAGCTATTGGATGCACAAGATTGGTTAAAAACCCTAATTGGACAAGAATTATCATAGAGAGGACGAAAATGACCTAATTGTTCATCCAATGACACAAAAACACCAATTGGATGCACAAGATTGGTTAGAAACCCTAATTGGACAAGATAAAGTGTAGGGAGGACGAAAATGACCTAAGTGTTCATCCAATGACACAAAACACCTATTGGATGCACAAGATTGGTTAAAAACCCTAATTGGACAAGAATTAGCCTAGGGAGGACGAAAATGACCTAATTGTTCATCCAATGACACAAAAACACCTGTCGGATGCACAAGATTGGTCAAAAACCCTAAATGAACAAGATTAAGTGTAGGGAGAACGAAAATGACCTAAATGTTCATCCAATGACACAAAACACCTATTGGATGCACAAGATTGCTTAAAAACCCTAATTGGACAAGATTAAGTTTAGGGAGGACGAAAATTACCTAAATGTTCATCCAATGACACAAAACACCTATTGGATGCACAAGATTGGTTAAAAACCCTAATTGGACAAGATTAAGTTTAGGGAGGACGAAAATGACCTAAATATTCATCCAATGACACAACACACCAATTGAATGAACAAGATTGGTTAAAAACCCTAATTGGACAAGATTAAGTGTAGGGAGGACGAAAATGACCTAAATGTTCATCCAATGACACAAAAACACCTATCGGATGCACAAGATTGGTTAGAAACCGTAATTGAACAAGATTAACTGTAGGGTGGACGAAAATGACCTAAATGTTCATCCAATGACACAAAACACCTATTGGATGCACAAGATTGGTTAAAAACCGTAATTGGATAAGATTAAGTTTAGGGAGGACGAAAATGACCTACATATTCATCCAATGACACAACACACCTATTGAATGAACAAGATTGGTTAAAAACCGTAATTGGACAAGATTAAGTGTAGGGAGGACGAAAATGACCTAAATGTTCATCCAATGACACAAAAACACCTATCGGATGCACAAGATTGGTTAGAAACCCTAATTGAACAAGATTAAGTATAGGGAGGACGAAAATGACCTAAATGTTCATCCAATGACACAAAACACCTATTGGATGCACAAGATTGGTTAAAAACCCTAATTGGATAAGAATTAGCCTAAGGAGGACGAAAATGACCTAAATGTTCATCCAATGACACAAAACAGCTATTGGATGCACAAGATTGGTTAAAAACCCTAATTGGACAAGAATTAGCCTAGGGAGGACGAAAATGACCTAATTGTTCATCCAATGACACAAAAACACCTATCGGATGCACAAGATTGGTTAGAAACCTTAATTGAACAAGATTAAGTTTAGGGAGGACGAAAATGACCTAAATGTTCATCCAATGACACAAAACACCTATTGGATGCACAAGATTGGTTAAAAACCCTAATTGGATAAGAATTAGCCTAAGGAGGACGAAAATGACCTAAATGTTCATCCAATGACACAAAACACCTATTGGAAGCACAAGATTGGTTAAAAACCCTAGTTGGATAAGAATTAGCCTAAGGAGGACGAAAATGACCTAAATGTTCATCCAATGACACAAAACACCTATTGGATGCACAAGATTGGTTAAAAACCCTAATTGGATAAGAATTAGCCTAAGGAGGACGAAAATGACCTAATTGTTCATCCAATGACACAAAACACCTATTGGATGCACAAGATTGGTTAAAAACCCTAATTGGACAAGAATTATCATAGGGAGGACGAAAATGACCTAATTGTTCATCCAATGACACAAAAACACCAATTGGATGCACAAGATTGGTCAGAAACCCTAATTGGACAAGATAAAGTGTAGGGAGGACGAAAATGACCTAAGTGTTCATCCAATGACACAAAACACCTATTGGATGCACAAGATAGGTTAAAAACCCTAATTGGACAAGAATTAGCCTAGGGAGGACGAAAATGACCTAATTGTTCATCCAATGACACAAAAACACCTGTCGGATGCACAAGATTGGTGAGAAACCCTAATTGAACAAGATTAAGTGTAGGGAGGACGAAAATGTCCTAAATGTTCATCCAATGACACAAAACACCTATTGGATGCACAAGATTGCTTAAAAACCCTAATTGGACAAGATTAAGTTTTGGAAGGACGAAAATGACCTAAATGTTCATCCAATGAAATAAAACACCTATTGGATGCACAAGATTGGTTAGAAACCCTAATTGGACAAGATTAAGTTTAGGGAGGACGAAAATGACCTAAATGTTCATCCAATGACACAAAACACCTATTGGATGCACAAGATTGGTTAAAAACCGTAATTGGATAAGATTAAGTTTAGGGAGAGCGAAAATGACATAAATATTCATCCAATGACACAACACACCTATTGAATGAACAAGATTGGTTAAAAACCCTAATTGGACAAGATTAAGTGTAGGGAGGACGAAAATGACCTAAATGTTCATCCAATGACACTAAAACACCTATCGGATACACAAGATTGGTTAGAAACCCTAATTGAACAAGATTAAGTGTAGGGAGGACGAAAATGACCTAAATGTTCATCCAATGACACAAAACACCTATTGGATGCACAAGATTGGTTAAAAACCGTAATTGGATAAGATTATGTTTAGGGAGAGCGAAAATGACATAAATATTCATCCAATGACACAACACACCTATTGAATGAACAAGATTGGTTACAAACCCTAATTGGACAAGATTAAGTGTAGGGAGGACGAAAATGACCTAAATGTTCATCCAATGACACAAAAACACCTATCGGATGCACAAGATTGGTTAGAAACCCTAATTGAACAAGATTAAGTGTAGGGAGGACGAAAATGACCTAAATGTTCATCCAATGACACAAAACACCTACTCGATGCACAAGATTGGTTAAAAACCCTAATTGGATAAGAATTAGCATAAGGAGGACGAAAATGACCTAAATGTTCATCCAATGACACAAAACACCTATTGGATGCACAAGATTGGTTAAAAACCGTAATTGGATAAGATTAAGTTTAGGGAGAGCGAAAATGACATAAATATTCATCCAATGACACAACACACCTATTGAATGAACAAGATTGGCTAAAAACCCTAATTGGACAAGATTAAGTGTAGGGAGGACGAAAATGACCTAATTGTTCATCCAATGACACAAAAACACCAATTGGATGCACAAGATTGGTTAGAAACCCTAATTGGAAAAGATAAAGTGTATGGAGGACGAAAATGACCTAAAATGTTCATCCAATGACACAAAACACCAATTGGATGCACAAGATTGGTTAAAAACCCTAATTGGATAAGAATTAGCCTAAGGAGAACGAAAATGACCTAACTGTTCATCCAATGAGACAAAACACCTATTGGATGCACAAGATTGCTTAAAAACCCTAATTGGACAAGATTAAGTTTAGGGAGGACGAAAATGACCTAAATGTTCATCCAATGACACAAAACACCTATTGGATGTACAAGATTGGTTAAAAACCCTAATTGGACAAGATTACGTTTAGGGAGGACGAAAATGACCTAAATATTCATCCAATGACACAACACACCTATTGAATGAACAAGATTGGTTAAAAACCCTAATTGGACAAGATTAAGTGTAGGGAGGACGAAAATGACCTAAGTGTTCATCCAATGACACAAAACACCTATTGGATGCACAAGATTGGTTAAAAACCCTAATTGGACAAGAATTATCATAGGGAGGACGAAAATGACCTAATTGTTCATCCAATGACACAAAAACACCAATTGGATGCACAAGATTTGTTAGAAACCCTAATTGGACAAGATAAAGTGTAGGGAGGACGAAAATGACTTAAGCGTTCATCCAATGACACAAAACACCTATTGGATGCACAAGATTTGTTAAAAACCCTAATTGAACAAGAATTAGCCTAGGGAGGACGAAAATGACCTAATTGTTCATCCAATGACACAAAAACACCTGTCGGATGCACAAGATTGGTCAGAAACCCTAATTGAAAAAGATTAAGTGTAGGGAGAACGAAAATGACCTAAATGTTCATCCAATGACACAAAACACCTATTGGATGCACAAGATTGCTTAAAAACCCTAATTGGACAAGATTAAGTTTTGGGAGGACGAAAATGACCTAAATGTTCATCCAATGACACAAAACACCTATTGGATGTACAAGATTGGTTAAAAACCCTAATTGGACAAGATTACGTTTAGGGAGGACGAAAATGACCTAAATATTCATCCAATGACACAACACACCTATTGAATGAACAAGATTGGTTAAAAACCCTAATTGGACAAGGTTAAGTGTAGGGAGGACGAAAATGACCTAAGTGTTCATCCAATGACACAAAACACCTATTGGATGCACAAGATTGGTTAAAAACCCTAATTGGACAAGAATTATCATAGGGAGGACGAAAATGACCTAATTGTTCATCCAATGACACAAAAACACCAATTGGATGCACAAGATTGGTCAGAAACCCTAATTGGACAAGATAAAGTGTAGGGAGGACGAAAATGACCTAAGTGTTCATCCAATGACACAAAACACCTATTGGATGCACAAGATTGGTTAAAAACCCTAATTGGACAAGAATTAGCCTAGGGAGGACGAAAATGACCTAATTGTTCATCCAATGACACAAAAACACCTATCGGATGCACAAGATTGGTCAGAAACCCTAATTGAACAAGATTAAGTGTAGGGAGGACGAAAATGACCTAAATGTTCATCCAATGACACAAAACACACCTATTGGATGCACAAGATTGCTTAAAAACCCTAATTGGACAAGATTAAGTTTAGGGAGGACGAAAATGACCTAAATGTTCATCCAATGACACAAAACACCTATCGGATGCACAAGATTGGTTAAAAACCCTAATTGGACAAGATTAAGTTTAGGGAGGACGAAAATGACCTAAATATTCATCCAATGACACAACACACCTATTGAATGAACAAGATTGGTTGAAAACCCTAATTGGACAAGATTAAATGTTGGGAGGACGAAAATGACGTAAATGTTCATCCAATGACACAAAAACACCTATCGGATACACAAGATTGGTTAGAAACCCTAATTGAACAAGATTAAGTGTAGGGAGGACGAAAATGACCTAAATGTTCATCCTATGACACAAAACACCTATTGGATGCACAAGATTGGTTAAAAACCGTAATTGGATAAGATTAAGTTTAGGGAGAGCGAAAATGACATAAATATTCATCCAATGACACAACACACCTATTGAATGAACAAGATTGGTTAAAAACCCTAATTGGACAAGATTAAGTGTAGGGAGGACGAAAATGAC
>JBBPBS010001089.1:0-14214 GCA_037974835.1 Cicer judaicum
TTCGATACACAAGATTGGCTAAAAACCCTAATTGGACAAGAATAAGCCTAGGGAGGACGTAAATGACCTAAATGTTCATCCAATGACACAAAAACACCTATTGGATGAACAAGATTGGTTAAAAACCCTAATTGGACAAGATTAAGACTTGGGAGGACGAAAATGACCAAAATGTTCATGCAATGACACAAACACACCTATTGGATACACAAGATTGGTTAAAAACCCTAATTGGACAAGCAAAAATCCTACGAAGGACGAAAATGACCTAAATGTTCATCCAATAACACAAACACACCTATAGGACAAGATTAAGCCTATGAACTAAATGTTCAACCAATTACACAAACGAACTTATTCGATGCACAAGATTGGTTAAAAACCCTAATTGGACAAGATTAAGACTTGGGAGGACGAAAACGACCTAAATGTTCATCCAGTGACACAAAAACACCTATTGGATCAACAAGATTGGTAAAAACCCTAATTGGACAAGATTAAGCCTAGGGAGGACAAAAATGACCTAAATATTAATCCAATGACCCAAATGAACTTATTCGATGCACAAGATTGGTTAAAAACCCTAATTGGACAAGAATAAGCCTATGGAGGACGAAAATGACCTAAATGTTCATCCAATGATACAAAAACACCTATTGGATGCACAAGATTGGTTAAAAACCCTAATTGGACAAGATTAAGCCTTTGGAGGAAGAAAATTAACTAAATGTTCTTCCAATTACACAAACGAACTTATTCGATGCACAAGATTGGTTAAAAACCCTAATTGGACAAGAATAAGCCTAGGGAGGACGAAAATGACCTAAATGTTCATCCAATGACACAAACACACCTATTGGATGCACAAGATTGTTTAAAAACCCTAATTGGACAAGATTAAGCCTATGGAGGAAGAAAATGAAGTAAATGTTCAACCAATTACACAAACGAACTTATTCGATGCACAAGATTGGTTAAAAACCCTAATTGGACAAGATTAAGACTTGGGAGGATGAAAATGACCTAAATGTTCATCCAATGACAAAATAACACCTATTGGATGCACAAGATTGGTTAAAAACCCTAATTGGACAAGATTAAGACTTGGGAGTACGAAAATGACCTAAATGTTTATCCAATGGCAAAACAAACACCTATTGGATGCACAAGAATGGTTAAAAACCCTAATTGGACAAGAATAAGCCTCGGGAGGGCGAAAATGACCTAAATGTTCATCCAATGACACAAACACACCTATTGGATGAACAAGATTGGTTAAAAACCCTAATTGGACAAGATTAAGACTTGGGAGGACGAAAATGACCAAAAGGTTCATGCAATGACACAAACACACCTATTGGATACACAAGATTGGTTAAAAACCCTAATTGGACAAGAAAAAAGCCTACGAAGGACGAAAATGACCTAAATGTTCATCCAATAACACAAAGACACCTATTGGATGCACAAGATTGGTTAAAAACCGTAATAGGACAAGATTAAGCCTATGGAGGAAGAAAATGAACTAAATGTTCAACCAATTAAACAAACGAACTTATTCGATGCACAAGATTGGTTAAAAACCCTAATTGGACAAGATTAAGACATGGGAGGACGAAAATGACCTAAATGTTCATCCAATGACACAATAAATCATGTTGGATGCACAAGATTGGTTAAAAACCCTAATTGGATAAGATTAACACTTGGGAGTACGAAAATGACCTAAATGTTTATCCAATGGCAAAAAAAACACCTATTGGATGCACAACCTAAATCTTCATCCAATGACACAAAAACACCTATTGGATGCACAAGATTGATTAAAAACCCTAATTGGACAAGATTAAGACATGGGAGGACGAAAATGACCTAAATGGTCGTCCAATGACACAAAAACACCTATTGGATGCACAAGATTGGTTAAAAACCCTAATTGGACAAGATTAACTTGGGAGGACGAAAATGACCTAAATGTTCATCCTTTGACACAAAACACCTATTGGTACACAAGATTCGTTAAAAACCTTAATTGGACAAGAATAAGCCCAAGGAGGATGAAAATGACCTAAATGTTCATCTAATGACACAAACACACCTATTGGATGCACAAGATTGGTTAAAACCCTAATTGGACAAGAATAAGCCTAGTGAGGACGAAAATGACCTAATTGTTCATCCAATGACACAAAAACACCTATTGGATGCACAAGATTGGTTAAAAACTCTAATTGGACAAGATTAAGCCTACGGAGCAAGAAAATGAACTAAATGTTCATCCAATTCCACAAACGAACATATTCGCTGCACAAGATTGGTTAAAAACCCTAATTGGACAAGAATAAGCCTAGGGAGGACGAAAATGACCTAAACGTTCATCCAATGACACAAAAACACCTATTGGATGAACAAGATTGGTTAAAAACCCTAATTGGACAAGATTAAGACTTGGGAGGACGAAAATGACCAAAATGTTCATGCAATGACACAAACACACCCCCATTGGATACACAAGATTGGTTAAAAACCCTAATTGGACAAGAATAAGCCTAGGAAGGATGTAAAAGACCTAATTGTTCATCCAATGACACAAACACACCTATTGGATACAGAAGATTGGTTATAAACCCTAATTGGACAAGCAAAAAGCCTACGAAGGACGAAAATGTTCTTCCAATTACACAAACGAACTTATTCGATGCACAAGATTGGTTAAAAACCCTAATTGGACAAGAATAAGCCTAGGGAGGACGAAAATGACCTAAATGTTCATCCAATGACACAAACACACCTATTGGATGCACAAGATTGGTTAAAAACCCTAATTGGACAAGATTAAGCCTAGGGAGGACGAAAATGACGTAAATGTTCATTCAATGACAGAAACGAACTTATTCGGTGCACAAGATTGGTTAAAAAACCCTAATTGGACAAGAATAAGCCTAGGAAGGATGTAAAAGACCTAAATGTTCATCCAATGACACAAACACACCTATTGGATACATAACATTGGTTAAAAACCCTAATTGGACAAGATTAAGCCTATGGAGGAAGAAAGTGAATTAAATGTTCAACCAATTACACAAACGAACTTATTCGATGCACAAGATTGGTTAAAAACCCTAATTGGACAAGATTAAGACTTGGGATGGCGAAAATGACCTAAATGTTCATCCAGTGACACAAAAACACATATTGGATCAACAAGATTGGTAAAAACCCTAATTGGACAAGGTTAAGCCTAAGGAGGACAAAAGTGACCTAAATATTCATCCAATGACCCAAATGAACTTATTCGATGCACAAGATTGGTTAAAAACCCTAATTGGACAAGAATAAGCCTATGGAGGACGAAAATGACCTAAATGTTCATCCAATGATGCAAAAACACCTATTGGATGCACAAGATTGGTTAAAAACCCTAATTGGACAAGATTAAGCCTATGGAGGAAGAATATTAACTAAATGTTCTTCCAATTACACAAACGAACTTATTCGATGCACAAGACTGGTTAAAAACCCTAATTGGACAAGATTAAGCCTAGGGAGGACGAAAATGACGTAAATGTTCATTCAATGACAGAAACGAACTTATTCGGTGCACAAGATTGGTTAAAAAACCCTAATTGGACAAGAATAAGCCTAGGAAGGATGTAAAAGACCTAATTGTTCATCCAATGACACAAACACACCTATTGGATACAGAAGATTGGTTAAAAACCCTAATTGGACAAGCAAAAAGCCTACGAAGGACGAAAATGACCTAAATGTTCATCCAATAACACAAACACACCTATTGGATGCACAAGATTGGTTAAAAACCCTAATTGGACAAGATTAAGCCTATGGAGGAAGAAAATGAACTAAATGTTCAACCAATTACACAAACGAACTTATTCGATGCACAAGATTGATTAAAAACCCTAATTGGACAAGATTAAGACTTGGGAGGACGAAAATGACCTAAATGTTCATCCAGTAACACAAAAACACCTATTGGATCAACAAGATTGGTAAAAACCCTAATTGGACAACGTTAAGCCTAGGGAGGACAAAAGTGACCTAAATATTCATCCAATGACCCAAATCAACTTATTCGATGCACAAGATTGGTTAAAAACCCTAATTGGACAAGAATAAGCCTATGGAGGACGAAAATGACCTAAATGTTCATCCAATGATACAAAAACACCTATTGGATGCACAAGATTGGTTAAAAACCCTAATTGGACAAGATTAAGCCTATGGAGGAAGAATATTAACTAAATGTTCTTCCAATTACACAAACGAACTTATTCGATGCACAAGATTGGTTAAAAACCCTAATTGGACAAGAATAAGCCTAGGGAGGACGAAAATGACCTAAATGTTCATCCAATGACACAAACACACCTATTGGATGCACAAGATTGGTTAAAAACCCTAATTGGACAAGATTAAGCCTAGGGAGGACGAAAATGACGTAAATGTTCATTCAATGACAGAAACGAACTTATTCGGTGCACAAGATTGGTTAAAAAACCCTAATTGGACAAGAATAAGCCTAGGAAGGATGTAAAAGACATAAATGTTCATCCAATGACACAAACACACCTATTGGATACACAAGATTGGTTAAAAACCCTAATTGGACAAGATTAAGCCTATGGAGGAAGAAAATGAACTAAATGTTCAACCAATTACACAAACGAACTTATTCGATGCACAAGATTGGTTAAAAACCCTAATTGGACAAGATTAAGACTTGGGATGGCGAAAATGACCTAAATGTTCATCCAGTGACACAAAAACACATATTGGATCAACAAGATTGGTAAAAACCCTAATTGGACAAGGTTAAGCCTAGGGAGGACAAAAGTGACCTAAATATTCATCCAATGACCCAAATGAACTTATTCGATGCACAAGATTGGTTAAAAACCCTAATTGGACAAGAATAAGCCTATGGAGGACGAAAATGACCTAAATGTGCATCCAATGATACAAAAACACCTATTGGATGCACAAGATTGGTTAAAAACCCTAATTGGACAAGATTAAGCCTATGGAGGAAGAAAATTAACTAAATGTTCTTCCAATTACACAAACGAACTTATTCGATGCAGAAGACTGGTTAAAAACCCTAATTGGACAAGATTAAGCCTAGGGAGGACGAAAATGACGTAAATGTTCATTCAATGACAGAAACGAACTTATTCGGTGCACAAGATTGGTTAAAAAACCCTAATTGGACAAGAATAAGCCTAGGAAGGATGTAAAAGACCTAATTGTTCATCCAATGACACAAACACACCTATTGGATACAGAAGATTGGTTAAAAACCCTAATTGGACAAGCAAAAAGCCTACGAAGGACGAAAATGACCTAAATGTGCATCCAATGATACAAAAACACCTATTGGATGCACAAGATTGGTTAAAAACCCTAATTGGACAAGATTAAGCCTATGGAGGAAGAAAATTAACTAAATGTTCTTCCAATTACACAAACGAACTTATTCGATGCACAAGATTGGTTAAAAACCCTAATTGGACAAGAATAAGCCTAGGGAGGACGAAAATGACCTAAATGTTCATCCAATGACAGAAACACACCTATTGGATGCACAAGATTGGTTAAAAACCCTAATTGGACAAGATTAAGCCTAGGGAGGACGAAAATGACGTAAATGTTCATTCAATGATAGAAACGAACTTATTCGGTGCACAAGATTGGTTAAAAAACCCTAATTGGACAAGAATAAGCCTAGGAAGGATGTAAAAGACCTAAATGTTCATCCAATTACACAAACACACCCCCATTGGATACACAAGATTGGTTAAAAACCCTAATTGGACAAGAATAAGCCTAGGAAGGATGTAAAACACCTAATTGTTCATCCAATGACACAAACACACCTGTTGGATACACAAGATTGGTTAAAAACCCTAATTGGACAAGCAAAAAGCCTACGAAGGACGAAAATGACCTAAATGTTCATCCAATGATACAAAAGCACCTATTGGATGCACAAGATTGGCTAAAAACTCTAATTGGACAAGAATAAGCCTAGTGAGGACGAAAATGACCTAATTGTTCATCCAATGACACAAAAACACCTATTGGATGCACAAGATTGGTTAAAAACTCTAATTGGACAAGATTAAGACTTGGGAGGCCGAAAATGACCAAAATGTTCATGCAATGACACAAACACACCTATTGGATACACAAGATTGGTTAAAAACCCTAATTGGACAAGCAAAAAGCCTACGAAGGACGAAAATGACCTAAATGTTCATCCAATAACACAAACACACCTATTGGATGCACAAGATTGGTTAAAAACCCTAATAGGACAAGATTAAGCCTATGGAGGAAGAAAATGAACTAAATGTTCAACCAATTACACAAACGAACTTATTCGATGCACAAGATTGGTTAAAAACCCTAATTGGACAAGATTAAGCCTATGGAGGAAGAAAATTAACTAAATGTTCTTCCAATTACACAAACGAACTTATTCGATCCACAAGATTGGTTTAAAACCCTAATTGGACAAGAATAAGCCTAGGGAGGACGAAAATGACCTAAATGTTCATCCAATGACACAAACACACCTATTGGATGCACAAGATTGGTTAAAAACCCTAATTGGACAAGATTAAGCCTAGGGAGGACGAAAATGACGTAAATGTTCATTCAATGACAGAAACGAACTTATTCGGTGCACAAGATTGGTTAAAAAACCCTAATTGGACAAGAATAAGCCTAGGAAGGATGTAAAAGACCTAATTGTTCATCCAATGACACAAACACACCTATTGGATACAGAAGATTGGTTAAAAACCCTAATTGGACAAGCAAAAAGCCTACGAAGGACGAAAATGACCTAAATGTGCATCCAATGATACAAAAACACCTATTGGATGCACAAGATTGGTTAAAAACCCTAATTGGACAAGATTAAGCCTAGGGAGGACGAAAATGACGTAAATGTTCATTCAATGATAGAAACGAACTTATTCGGTGCACAAGATTGGTTAAAAATCCCTAATTGGACAAGAATAAGCCTAGGAAGGATGTAAAAGACCTAAATGTTCATCCAATTACACAAACACACCCCCATTGGATACACAAGATTGGTTAAAAACCCTAATTGGACAAGAATAAGCCTAGGAAGGATGTAAAACACCTAATTGTTCATCCAATGACACAAACACACCTGTTGGATACACAAGATTGGTTAAAAACCCTAATTGGACAAGCAAAAAGCCTACGAAGGACGAAAATGACCTAAATGTTCATCCAATGATACAAAAGCACCTATTGGATGCACAAGATTGGCTAAAAACTCTAATTGGACAAGAATAAGCCTAGTGAGGACGAAAATGACCTAATTGTTCATCCAATGACACAAAAACACCTATTGGATGCACAAGATTGGTTAAAAACTCTAATTGGACAAGATTAAGACTTGGGAGGACGAAAATGACCAAAATGTTCATGCAATGACACAAACACACCTATTGGATACACAAGATTGGTTAAAAACCCTAATTGGACAAGCAAAAAGCCTACGAAGGACGAAAATGACCTAAATGTTCATCCAATAACACAAACACACCTATTGGATGCACAAGATTGGTTAAAAACCCTAATAGGACAAGATTAAGCCTATGGAGGAAGAAAATGAACTAAATGTTCAACCAATTACACAAACGAACTTATTCGATGCACAAGATTGGTTAAAAACCCTAATTGGACAAGATTAAGCCTATGGAGGAAGAAAATTAACTAAATGTTCTTCCAATTACACAAACGAACTTATTCGATCCACAAGATTGGTTTAAAACCCTAATTGGACAAGAATAAGCCTAGGGAGGACGAAAATGACCTAAATGTTCATCCAATGACACAAACACACCTATTGGATGCACAAGATTGGTTAAAAACCCTAATTGGACAAGATTAAGCCTAGGGAGGACGAAAATGACGTAAATGTTCATTCAATGACAGAAACGAACTTATTCGGTGCACAAGATTGGTTAAAAAACCCTAATTGGACAAGAATAAGCCTAGGAAGGATGTAAAAGACCTAAATGTTCATCCAATGACACAAACACACCTATTGGATACACAAGATTGGTTAAAAACCCTAATTGGAAAGATTAAGCCTATGGAGGAAGAAAATGAACTAAATGTTCAACCAATTACACAAACGAACTTATTCGATGCACAAGATTGGTTAAAAACCCTAATTGGACAAGATTAAGACTTGGGATGGCGAAAATGACCTAAATGTTCATCCAGTGACACAAAAACACCTATTGGATCAACAAGATTGGTAAAAACCCTAATTGGACAAGGTTAAGCCTAGGGAGGACAAAAGTGACCTAAATATTCATCCAATGACCCAAATGAACTTATTCGATGCACAAGATTGGTTAAAAACCCTAATTGGACAAGAATAAGCCTATGGAGGACGAAAATGACCTAAATGTTCATCCAATGATACAAAAACACCTATTGGATGCACAAGATAGGTTAAAAACCCTAATTGGACAAGATTAAGCCTAGGGAGGACGAAAATGACGTAAATGTTCATTCAATGACAGAAACAAACTTATTCGGTGCACAAGATTGGTTAATAAACCCTAATTGGACAAGAATAAGCCTAGGAAGGATGTAAAAGACCTAAATGTTCATCCAATGACACAAACACACCTATTGGATACACAAGATTGGTTAAAAACCCTAATTGGACAAGATTAAGCGTATGGAGGAAGAAAATGAACTGAATGTTCAACCAATTACACAAACGAACTTATTCGATGCACAAGATTGGTTAAAAACCCTAATTGGACAAGATTAAGACTTGGGATGGCGAAAATGACCTAAATGTTCATCCAGTGACACAAAAACACCTATTGGATCAACAAGATTGGTAAAAACCCTAATTGGACAAGATTAAGCCTAGGGAGGATAAAAATGACCTAAATATTCATCCAATGACCCAAATGAACTTATTCGATGCACAAGATTGGTTAAAAACCCTAATTGGACAAGAATAAGCCTATGGAGGACGAAAATGACCTAAATGTTCATCCAATGATACAAAAGCACCTATTGGATGCACAAGATTGGTTAAAAACTCTAATTGGACAAGAATAAGCCTAGTGAGGACGAAAATGACCTAATTGTTCATCCAATGACACAAAAACACCTATTGGATGCACAAGATTGGTTAAAAACTCTAATTGGACAAGATTAAGACTTGGGAGGAGGAAAATGACGTAAATGTTCATCCAATGACGCAAACGAACTTATTCGGTGCAAAAAATTGGTTAAAAATCTTAATTGGACAAGATTAAGCCTACGGAGGAAGAAAATGAACTAAATGTTGATCCAATTGCACAAACGAACATATTCGATACACAAGATTGGCTAAAAACCCTAATTGGACAAGAATAAGCCTAGGGAGGACGAAAATGACCTAAATGTTCATCCAATGACACAAAAACACCTATTGGATGAACAAGATTGGTTAAAAACCCTAATTGGACAAGATTAAGACTTGGGAGGACGGAAATGACCAAAATGTTCATGCAATGACACAAACACAACTATTGGATACACAAGATTGGTTAAAAACCCTAATTGGACAAGCAAAAAGCCTACGAAGGACAAAAATGACCTAAATGTTCATCCAATAACACAAACACACCTATTGGATGCACAAGATTGGTTAAAAATCCTAATTGGACAAGATTAAGACTTGGGAGGACGAAAATGACCTAAATGTTCATCCAGTGACACAAAAACACCTATTGGATCAACAAGATTGGTAAAAACCCTAATTGGACAAGATTAAGCCTAGGGAGGACAAAAATGACCTAAATATTCATCCAATGACCCAAATGAACTTATTCGATGCACAAGATTGGTTAAAAACCCTAATTGGACAAGAATAAGCCTATGGAGGACGAAAATGACCTAAATGTTCATCCAATGATACAAAAACACCTATTGGATGCACAAGATTGGTTAAAAACCCTAATTGGACAAGATTAAGCCTATGGAGGAAGAAAATTAACTAAATGTTCTTCCAATTACACAAACGAACTTATTCGATGCACAAGATTGGTTAAAAACCCTAATTGGACAAGAATAAGCCTAGGGAGGACGAAAATGACCTAAATGTTCATCCAATGACACAAAAACACCTATTGGATGAACAAGATTGGTTAAAAACCCTAATTGGACAAGATTAAGACTTGGGAGGATGGAAATGACCAAAATGTTCGTGCAATGACACAAACACAACTATTGGATACACAAGATTGGTTAAAAACCCTAATTGGACAAGCAAAAAGCCTACGAAGGACAAAAATGACCTAAATGTTCATCCAATAACACAAACACATCTATTGGATGCACAAGATTGGTTAAAAACCCTAATTGGACAAGATTAAGACTTGGGAGGACAAAAATGACCTAAATGTTCATCCAGTGACACAAAAACACTTATTGGATCAACAAGATTGGTAAAAACCCTAATTGGACAAGATTAAGCCTAGGGAGGACAAAAATGACCTAAATATTCATCCAATGACCCAAATGAACTTATTCGATGCACAAGATTGGTTAAAAACCCTAATTGGACAAGAATAAGCCTATGGAGGACGAAAATGACCTAAATGTTCATCCAATGATACAAAAACACCTATTGGATGCACAAGATTGGTTAAAAACCCTAATTGGACAAGATTAAGCCTATGGAGGAAGAAAATTAACTAAATGTTCTTCCAATTACACAAACGAACTTATTCGATGCACAAGATTGGTTAAAAACCCTAATTGGACAAGAATAAGCCTAGGGAGGACGAAAATGACCTAAATGTTCATCCAATGACACAAAAACACCTATTGGATGAACAAGATTGGTTAAAAACCCTAATTGGACAAGATTAAGACTTGGGAGGATGGAAATGACCAAAATGTTCATGCAATGACACAAACACAACTATTGGATACACAAGATTGGTTAAAAACCCTAATTGGACAAGCAAAAAGCCTACGAAGGACAAAAATGACCTAAATGTTCATCCAATAACACAAACACATCTATTGGATGCACAAGATTGGTTAAAAACCCTAATTGGACAAGATTAAGACTTGGGAGGACAAAAATGACCTAAATGTTCATCCAGTGACACAAAAACACCTATTGGATCAACAAGATTGGTAAAAACCCTAATTGGACAAGATTAAGCCTAGGGAGGACAAAAATGACCTAAATATTCATCCAATGACCCAAATGAACTTATTCGATGCACAAGATTGGTTAAAAACCCTAATTGGACAAGAATAAGCCTATGGAGGACGAAAATGACCTAAATGTTCATCCAATGATACAAAAACACCTATTGGATGCACAAGATTGGTTAAAAACCCTAATTGGACAAGATTAAGCCTATGGAGGAAGAAAATTAACTAAATGTTCTTCCAATTACACAAACGAACTTATTCGATGCACAAGATTGGTTAAAAACCCTAATTGGACAAGAATAAGCCTAGGGAGGACGAAAATGACCTAAATGTTCATCCAATGACACAAACACACCAATTGGATGCACAAGATTGTTTAAAAATCCTAATTGGACAAGATTAAGCCTATGGAGGAAGAAAATGAACTAAATGTTCAACCAATTACACAAACGAACTTATTCGATGCACAAGATTGGTTAAAAACCCTAATTGGACAAGATTAAGACTTGGGAGGACGAAAATGACCTAAATGTTCATCCAGTGACACAAAGACACCTATTGGATGAACAAGATTGGTAAGAACACTAATTGGACAAGATTAAGCCTAGGGAGGACAAAAATGACCTAAATATTCATCCAATGACCCAAATGAACTTATTCGATGCACTAGATTGGTTAAAAACCCTAATTGGAGAAGATTAAGACTATGGAGGACGAAAATGACCTAAATGTGCATCCAATGATACAAAAATACGTATTGGATGCACAAGATTGGTTAAAAACCCTAATTGGACAAGATTAAGCCTATGGAGGAAGAAAATTAACTAAATGTTCATCCAATTACACAAACGAACTTATTCGATGCACAAGATTGGTTAAAAACCCTAATTGGACAAGATTAAGACTTGGGAGGACGAAAATGACCAAAATGTTCATGCAATGACACAAACACACCTACTGGATACACAAGATTGGTTAAAAACCCTAATTGGACAAGCAAAAAGCCTACGAAGGACGAAAATGACCTAAATGTTCATCCAATAACACAAACACACCTATTGGATGCACAAGATTGGTTAAAAACCCTAATAGGACAAGATTAAGCCTATGGAGGAAGAAAATGAACTAAATGTTCAACCAATTACACAAACGAACTTATTCGATGCACAAGATTGGTTAAAAACCCTAATTGGACAAGATTAAGACTTGGGATGGCGAAAATGACCTAAATGTTCATCCAGTGACACAAAAACACCTATTGGATCAACAAGATTGGTAAAAACGCTAATTGGACAAGGTTAAGCCTAGGGAGGACACAAGTGACCTAAATATTCATCCAATGACCCAAATGAACTTATTCGATGCACAAGATTGGTTCAAAACCCTAATTGGACAAGAATAAGCCTATAGAGGACGAAAATGACCTAAATGTGCATCCAATGATACAAAAACACCTATTGGATGCACAAGATTGGTTAAAAACCCTAATTGGACAAGATTAAGCCTATGGAGGAAGAAAATTAACTAAATGTTCTTCCAATTACACAAACGAACTTATTCGATGCACAAGATTGGTTAAAAACCCTAATTGGACAAGAATAAGCCTAGGGAGGACGAAAATGACCTAAATGTTCATCCAATGACACAAACACACCTATTGGATGCACAAGATTGGTTAAAAACCCTAATTGGACAAGATTAAGCCTAGGGAGGACGAAAATGACGTAAATGTTCATTCAATGACAGAAACGAACTTATTCGGTGCACAAGATTGGTTAAAAAACCCTAATTGGACAAGAATAAGCCTAGGAAGGATGTAAAAGACCTAAATGTTCATCCAATGACACAAACACACCTATTGGATACACAAGATTGGTTAAAAACCCTAATTGGACAAGATTAAGCCTATGGAGGAAGAAAATGAACTAAATGTTCAACCAATTACACAAACGAACTTATTCGATGCACAAGATTGGTTAAAAACCCTAATTGGACAAGATTAAGACTTGGGATGGCGAAAATGACCTAAATGTTCATCCAGTGACACAAAAACACCTATTGGATCAACAAGATTGGTAAAAACCCTAATTGGACAAGATGAAGCCTAGGGAGGATAAAAATGACCTAAATATTCCTCCAATGACCCAAATGAACTTATTCGATGCACAAGATTGGTTAAAAACCCTAATTGGACAAGAATAAGCCTATGGAGGACGAAAATGACCTAAATGTTCATCCAATGATACAAAAGCACCTATTGGATGCACAAGATTGGTTAAAAACTCTAATTGGACAAGAATAAGCCTAGTGAGGACGAAAATGACCTAATTGTTCATCCAATGACACAAAAACACCTATAGGATGCACAAGATTGGTTAAAAACTCTAATTGGACAAGATTAAGACTTGGGAGGAGGAAAATAACGTAAATGTTCATCCAATGACGCAAACGAACTTATTCGGTGCAAAAAATTGGTTAAAAATCCTAATTGGACAAGATTAAGCCTACGGAGGAAGAAAATGAACTAAATGTTGATCCAATTGCACAAACGAACATATTCGATACACAAGATTGGCTAAAAACCCTAATTGGACAAGAATAAGCCTAGGGAGGACGTAAATGACCTAAATGTTCATCCAATGACACAAAAACACCTATTGGATGAACAAGATTGGTTAAAAACCCTAATTGGACAAGATTAAGACTTGGGAGGACGAAAATGACCAAAATGTTCATGCAATGACACAAACACACCTATTGGATACACAAGATTGGTTAAAAACCCTAATTGGACAAGCAAAAATCCTACGAAGGACGAAAATGACCTAAATGTTCATCCAATAACACAAACACACCTATAGGACAAGATTAAGCCTATGAACTAAATGTTCAACCAATTACACAAACGAACTTATTCGATGCACAAGATTGGTTAAAAACCCTAATTGGACAAGATTAAGACTT
>JBBPBS010001093.1:0-43789 GCA_037974835.1 Cicer judaicum
ACAAGATTGGTTAAAAACCCTAATTGGACAAGATTAAGTGTAGGGAGGACGAAAATGACCTAAATGTTCATCCAATGACACAAAAACACCTATCGGATGCACTAGATTGGTTAGAAACCCTAATTGAACAAGATTAACTGTAGGGAGGACGAAAATGACCTAAATGTTCATCCAATGACACAAAACACGTATTAGATGCACAAGATTGGTTAAAAACCCTAATTGGATAAGAATTAGCCTAAGGAGGACGAAAATGACCTAAATGTTCATCCAATGACACAAAACACCTATTGGATGTACAAGATTGGTTAAAAACCCTAATTGGATAAGAATTATCATAGGGAGGACGAAAATGACCTAATTGTTCATCCAATGACACAAAAACACCAATTGGAAGCACAAGATTGGTTAGAAATCCTAATTGGACAAGATAAAGTGTAGGGAGGACGAAAATGACCTAAGTGTACATCCAATGACACAAAACACCTATTGGATGCACAAGATTGGTTAAAAACCCTAATTGGACAAGAATTATCATAGGGAGGACGAAAATGACCTAATTGTTGATCCAATGACACAAAAACACCAATTGGATGCACAAGATTGGTTAGAAACCCTAATTGGACAAGATAAAGTGTAGGGAGGACGAAAATGACTTAAGTGTTCAATCAATGACACAAAACACCTATTGGATGCACAAGATTGGATAAAAAACCTAATTGGACAAGAATTAGCCTAAGGAGGACGAAAATGACCTAAATGTTCATCCAATGACACAAAAACACCTATCGGATGCACAAGATTGGTTAGAAACCCTAATTGAACAAGATTAAGTGTAGGGAGGACGAAAATGACCTAAATGTTCATCCATTGACACAAAACACCTATTGGATGCACAAGATTGGTTAAAAACCCTAATTGGATAAGAATTAGCCTAAGGAGGACGAAAATGACCTAAATGTTCATCCAATGACATAAAACACCTGTTGGATGCACAAGATTGGTTAAAAACCCTAATTGGACAAGAATTATCATAGGGAGGACGAAAATGAACTAATTGTTGATCCAATGACACAAAAACACCAATTGTAAGCACAAGATTGGTTAGAAACCCTAATTGGACAAGATAAAGTGTAGGGAGGACGAAAATGACCTAAGTTCATCCAATGACACAAAACACCTATTGGATGCACAAGATTGGTTAAAAACCCTAATTGGACAAGAATTAGCCTAGGGAGGACGAAAATGACCTAATTGTTCATCCAATGACACAAAAACACCTGTCGGATGCACCAGATTGGTCAGAAACCCTAATTGAACAAGATTAAGTGTAGGGAGGACGAAAATGACCTAAATGTTCATCCAATGACACAAAACACCTATTGGATGCACAAGATTGGTTAAAAACCCTAATTGGATAAGAATTAGCCTAAGGAGGACGAAAATGACCTAAATGTTCATCCAATGACACAAAACACCTATTGAATGAACAAGATTGGTTAAAAACCCTAATTGGACAAGATTAAGTGTAGGGAGGAGGAAAATGACCTAAATGTTCATCCAATGACACAAAACACCTATCGGATGCACAAGATTGGTTTGAAACCCTAATTGAACAGGATTAAGTGTAGGGAGGACGAAAATGACCTAAATGTTCATCCAATGACACAAAACACCTATTGGATGCACAAGATTGCTTAAAAACCCTAATTGGACAAGATTAAGTTTAGGGAGGACGAAAATGACCTAAATGTTCATCCAATGACACAAAACACCTATTGGATGCACAACATTGGTTAAAAACCCTAATTGGACAAGATTAAGTTTAGGGAGGACGAAAATGACCAAAATATTCATCCAATGACACAACACACCTATTGAATGAACAAGATTGGTTAAAAACCCTAATTGGACAAGATTAAGTGTAGGGAGGACGAAAATGACCTAAATGTTCATCCAATGACACAAAAACACCTATCGGATGCACAAGATTGGTTAGAAACCCTAATTGTACAAGATTAACTGTAGGGAGGACGAAAATGAGCTAAATGTTCATCCAATAACACAAAACACCTATTGGATGCACAAGATTGGTTAAAAACCCTAATTGCATAAGAATTAGCCTAAGGAGGACGAAAATGACCTAAATGTTCATCCAATGACACAAAACACCTATTGGATGCCCAAGATTGGTTAAAAACCCTAATTGGACAAGAATTATCATAGGGAGGACGAAAATGACCTAATTGTTCATCCAATGACACAAAAACACCAATTGGAAGCACAAGATTGGTTAGAAACCCTAATTGGACAAGATAAAGTGTATGAAGGACGAAAATGACCTAAGTGTTCATCCAATGACACAAAACACCTATTGGATGCACAAGATTGGTTAAAAACCCTAATTGGACAAGAATTAGCCTAGGGAGGACGAAAATGACCTAATTGTTCATCCAATGACACAAAAACACCTATCGGAT
Organism: Cicer judaicum; assembly: GCA_037974835.1. Taxonomy (NCBI): domain Eukaryota; kingdom Viridiplantae; phylum Streptophyta; class Magnoliopsida; order Fabales; family Fabaceae; genus Cicer; species Cicer judaicum. The sequence continues at coordinate 2,481 of JBBPBS010001093.1, forward strand.
GCACAAGATTGGTTAGAAACCCTAATTGAACAAGATTAAGTTTAGGGAGGACGAAATGACCTAAATGTTCATCCAATGACACAAAACACCTATTGGATGCACAAGATTGGTTAAAAACCCTAATTAGATAAGAATTAGCCTAAGGAGGACGAAAATGACCTAAATGTTCATCCAATGACACAAAACACCTATTGGATGCACAAGATTGGTTAAAAACCCTAATTGGACAAGAATTATCATAGGGAGGACGAAAATGACCTAATTGTTCATTGAATGACACAAAAACACCAATTGGATGCACAAGATAGTCAGAAACCCTAATTGGACAAGATAAAGTGTAGGGAGGACGAAAATGACCTAAGCGTTCATCCAATGACACAAAACACCTATTGGATGCACAAGATTGGTTAAAAACCCTAATTGGACAAGAATTAGCATAGGGAGGACGAAAACGACCTAATTGTTCATCCAATGACACAAAAACACCTGTCGGATGCACAAGATTGGTCAGAAACCCTAATTGAACAAGATTAAGTGTAGGGAGGACGAAAATGACCTAAATGTTCATCCAATGACACAAAACACCTATTGGATGCACAAGATTGGTTAAAAACCCTAAATGGATAAGAATTAGCCTAAGGAGGACGAAAATGACCTAAATGTTCATCCAATGACACAAAACACCTATTGGATGCACAAGATTGGTTAAAAACCCTAATTGGACAAGAATTATCATAGGGAGGACGAAAATGACCTAATTGTTCATCCAATGACACAAAAACACCAATTGGAAGCACAAGATTGGTTAGAAACCCTAATTGGACAAGATAAAGTGTAGGGAGGACGAAAATGACCTAAGTGTTCATCCAATGACACAAAACAGCTATTGGATGCACAAGATTGGTTAAAAACTCTAATTGGACAAGAATTATCCTAGGGAGGACGAAAATGACCTAATTGTTCATCCAATGACACAAAAACACCTATCGGATGCACAAGATTGGTTAGAAACCCTAATTGAACAAGATTAAGTGTAGGAAGGACGAAAATGACCTAAATGTTCATCCAATGACACAAAACACCTATTGGATGCACAAGATTGGTTAAAAACCCTAATTGGATAAGAATTAGCCTAAGGAGGACGAAAATGACCTAAATGTTCATCCAATGACACAAAACACCTATTGGATGCACAAGATTGGTTAAAAACCCTAATTGGACAAGAATTATCATAGGGAGGACGAAAATGACCTAATTGTTGATCCAATGACACAAAAACACCAATTGGATGCACAAGATTGGTTAGAAACCCTAATTGGACAAGATAAAGGGTAGGGAGGACGAAAATGACCTAAGTGTTCATCCAATGACACAAAACACCTATTGGATGCACAAGATTGGTTAAAAACCCTAATTGGACAAGAATTAGCCTAGGGAGGACGAAAATGACCTAATTGTTCATCCAATGATACAAAACACCTATTGGATGCACAAGATTGGTTAAAAACCCTAATTGGACAAGATTAAGTGTAGGGAGGACGAAAATGACCTAAATGTTCATCCAATGACACAAAACACCTATTGGATGCACAAGATTGGTTAAGAACCCTAATTGGACAAGAATTAGCCTAGGGAGGACGAAAATGACCTAATTGTTCATCCAATGACACAAAAACACCTATCGGATGCACAAGATTGGTTAGAAACCCTAATTGAACAAGATTAAGTGTAGGAAGGACGAAAATGACCTAAATGTTCATCCAATGACACAAAACACCTATTGGATGCACAAGATTGGTTAAAAACCCTAATTGGACAAGAGTTATCATAGGGAGGACGAAAATGACCTAATTGTTCATCCAATGACACAAAAACACCACTAAGAAGCACAAGATTGGTTAGAAACCCTAATTGGACAAGATAAAGTGTAGGGAGGACGAAAATGACCTAAGTGTTCATCCAATGACACAAAACACCTATTGGATGCACAAGATTGGTTAAAAACTCTAATTGGACAAGAATTAGCCTAGGGAGGACGAAAATGACCTAATTGTTCATCCAATGACACAAAAACACCTATCGGATGCACAAGATTGGTTAGAAACCCTAATTGAACAAGATTAAGTGTAGGAAGGACGAAAATGACCTAAATGTTCATCCAATGACACAAAACACCTATTGGATTCACAAGATTGGTTAAAAACCCTAATTGGACAAGAATTAGCCTAGGGAGGACGAAAATGACCTAATTGTTCATCCAATGACACAAAAACACCTGTCGGATGCACAAGATTGGTCAGAAACCCTAATTGAACAAGATTAAGTGTAGGGAGAACGAAAATGACCTAAATGTTCATCCAATGACACAAAACACCTATTGGATGCACAAGATTGCTTAAAAACCATAATTGGACAAGATTAAGTTTAGGGAGGACGAAAATGACCTAAATGTTCATCCAATGACACAAAAACACCAATTGGATGCACAAGATTGGTCAGAAACCCTAATTGGACAAGATAAAGTGTAGGGAGGACGAAAATGACCTAAGTGTTCATCCAATGACACAAAACACCTATTGGATGCACAAGATTGGTTAAAAACCCTAATTGGACAAGAATTAGCCTAGGGAGGACGAAAATGACCTAATTGTTCATCCAATGACACAAAAACACCTGTCGGATGCACAAGATTGGTTAGAAACCCTAATTGGACAAGATAAAGTGTAGGGAGGACGAAAATGACCTAAGTGTTCATCCAATGACACAAAACACCTATTGGATGCACAAGATTGGTTAAAAACCCTAATTGGACAAGAATTAGCCTAGGGAGGACGAAAATGACCTAATTGTTCATCCAATGACACAAAAACACCTATCGGATGCACAAGATTGGTTAGAAACCCTAATTGAACAAGATTAAGTGTAGGGAGGACGAAAATGACCTAAATGTTCATCCAATGACACAAAACACCTATTGGATGCACAAGATTGGTTAAAAACCCTAATTGGATAAGAATTAGACTAAGGAGGACGAAAATGACCTAAATGTTCATCCAATGACACAAAACACGTATTGGATGCACAAGATTAGTTAAAAACCCTAATTGGACAAGAATTATCATAGGGAGGACGAAAATGACCTAATTGTTCATCCAATGACACAAAAACACCAATTGGATGCACAAGATTGGTTAGAAACCCTAATTGGAAAAGATAAAGTGTAGGGAGGACGAAAATGACCTAAAATGTTCATCCAATGACACAAAACACCTATTGGATGCACAAGATTGGTTAAAAACCCTAAATGGACAAGATTAAGTTTAGGGAGGACGAAAATGACCTAAATGTTCATCCAATGACACAAAACACCTATTGGATGCACAAGATTGGTTAAAAACCCTAATTGGACAAGATTAAGTTTAGGGAGGACGAAAATGACCTAAATGTTCATCCAATGACACAAAACATCTATTGGATGCACAAGATTGGTTAAAAACCCTAATTGGACAAGAATTATCATAGGGAGGACGAAAATGACCTAATTGTTCATCCAATGACACAAAAACACCAATTGGATGCACAAGATTGGTTAGAAACCGTAATTGGAAAATATAAAGTGTAGGGAGGACGAAAATGACCTAAAATGTTCATACAATGACACAAAACACCTATTGGATGCACAAGATTGCTTAAAAACCCTAATTGGACAAGATTAAGTTTAGGGAGGACGAAAATGACCTAAATGTTCATCCAATGACACAAAACACCTATTGGATGCACAAGATTGGTTAAAAACCCTAATTGGACAAGATTAAGGTTAGGGAGGACGAAAATGACCTAAATGTTCATCCAATGACACAAAACACCTATTGGATGCACAAGATTGGTTAAAAACCCTAATTGGACAAGATTAAGTTTAGGGAGGACGAAAATGACCTAAATATTCATCCAATGACACAACACACCTATTGAATGAACAAGATTGGTTAAAAACCCTAATTGGACAAGATTAAGTGTAGGGAGGACGAAAATGACCTAAGTGTTCATCCAATGACACAAAACACTTATTGGATGCACAAGATTGGTTAAAAACCCTAATTGGACAAGAATTATCATAGGGAGGACGAAAATGACCTAATTGTTCATCCAATGACACAAAAACACGGATGCACAAGATTGGTCAGAAACCCTAATTGAATAAGATTAAGTGTAGGGAGGACGAAAATGACCTAAATGTTCATCCAATGACACAAAACACCTATTGGATGCACAAGATTGCTTAAAAACCCTAATTGGACAAGATTAAGTTTAGGGAGGACGAAAATGACCTAAATGTTCATCCAATGACACAAAACACCTATTGGATGCACAAGATTGGTTAAAAACCCTAATTGGACAAGATTAAGTTTAGGGAGGATGCAAATGACCTAAATATTCATCCAATGACACAACACACCTATTGAATGAACAAGATTGGTTGAAAACCCTAATTGGACAAGATTAAATGTTGGGAGGACGAAAATGACCTAAATGTTCATCCAATGACACTAAAACACCTATCGGATACACAAGATTGGTTAGAAACCCTATTTATACAAGATTAAGTGTAGGGAGGACGAAAATGACCTAAATGTTCATCCAATGACACAAAACACCTATTGGATGCACAACATTGGTTAAAAACCGTAATTGGATAAGATTAAGTTTAGGTAGAGCGAAAATAACATAAATATTCATCCAATGACACAACACACCTATTGAATGAACAAGATTGGTTAAAAACCCTAATTGGACAAGATTAAGTGTAGGGAGGACGAAAATGACCTAAATGTTCATCCAATGACACAAAAACACCTATCGGATGCACAAGATTGGTTAGAAACCCTAATTGTACAAGATTAACTGTAGGGAGGACGAAAATGAGCTAAATGTTCATCCAATAACACAAAACACGTATTGGATGCACAAGATTGGTTAAAAACCCTAATTGCATAAGAATTAGCCTAAGGAGGACGAAAATGACCTAAATGTTCATCCAATGACACAAAACACCTATTGGATGCCCAAGATTGGTTACAAACCCTAATTGGACAAGAATTATCATAGGGAGGACGAAAATGACCTAATTGTTCATCCAATGACACAAAAACACCAACTGGAAGCACAAGATTGGTTAGAAACCCTAATTGGACAAGATAAAGTGTAGGGAGGACGAAAATGACCTAAGTGTTCATCCAATGACACAAAACACCTATTGGATGCACAAGATTGGTTAAAAACCCTAATTGGACAAGAATTAGCCTAGGGAGGACGAAAATGACCTAATTGTTCATCCAATGACACAAAAACACCTATCGGATGCACAAGATTGGTTAGAAACCCTAATTGAACAAGATTAAGTGTAGGAAGGACGAAAATGTCCTAAATGTTCATCCAATGACACAAAACACCTATTGGATGCACAAGATTGGTTAAAAACCCTAATTGGACAAGATTAAGTGTAAGGAGGACGAAAATGACCTAAATGTTCATCCAATGACACAAAAACACCTATCGGATGCACTAGATTGGTTAGAAACCCTAATTGAACAAGATTAACTGTAGGGAGGACGAAAATGACCTAAATGTTCATCCAATGACACAAAACACCTATTTGATGCACAAGATTGGTTAAAAACCGTAATTGGATAAGATTAAGTTTAGGGAGGACGAAAATGACCTAAATATTCATCCAATGAAACAACACACCTATTGAATGAACAAGATTGGTTAAAAACCCTAATTGAACAAGAATTATCATAGAGAGGACGAAAATGACCTAATTGTTCATCCAATGACACAAAAACACCTATCGGATGCACAAGATTGGTTAGAAACCCTAATTGAATAAGATTAAGTGTAGGGAGGACGAAAATGACCTAAATGTTCATCCAATGACACAAAACACCTATTGGATGCAAAAGATTGGTTAAAAACCCTAATTGGATAAGAATTAGCCTAAGGAGGACGAAATGACCTAAATGTTCATCCAATGACACAAAACACCTATTGGATGCACAAGATTCGTTAAAAACCCTAATTGGACAAGAATTATCATAGGGAGGACTAAAATGACCTAATTGTTGATCCAATGACACAAAAACACCAATTGGATGCACAAGATTGGTTAGAAACCATAATTGGACAAGATAAAGTGTAGGGAGGACGAAAATGACCTAAATGTTCATCCAATGACACAAAACACCTATTGGATGCACAAGATTGGTCAAAAACCCTAATTGGACAAGAATTATCATAGAGAGGACGAAAATGACCTAATTGTTCATCCAATGACACAAAAACACCAATTGGATGCACAAGATTGGTTAAAAACCCTAATTGGAAAAGATTAAGTGTAGGGAGGACGAAAATGACCTAATTGTTGATCCAATGACACAAAAACACCAATTGGATGCACAAGATTGGTTAGAAACCCTAATTGGACAAGATAAAGTGTAGGGAGGACGAAAATGACCTAAGTGTTCATCCAATGACACAAAACACCTATTGGATGCACAAGATTGGTTAAAAACCCTAATTGACAAGAATTAGCCTAGGGAGGACGAAAATGACCTAATTTTTCATCCAATGACACCAAAACACCTATCGGATGCACAAGATTGGTTAGAAACCCTAATTGAACAAGATTAAGTGTAGGAAGGACGAAAATGACCTAAATGTTCATCCAATGACACAAAACACCTATTGGATGCACAAGATTGGTTAAAAACCCTAATTGGACAAGATTAAGTGTAGGGAGGACGAAAATGACCTAAATGTTCATCCAATGACACAAAAACACCTATCGGATGCACTAGATTGGTTAGAAACCCTAATTGAACAAGATTAACTGTAGGGAGGACGAAAATGACCTAAATGTTCATCCAATGACACAAAACACCTATTTGATGCACAAGATTGGTTAAAAACCGTAATTGGATAAGATTAAGTTTAGGGAGGACGAAACTGACCTAAATATTCATCCAATGACACAACACACCTATTGAATGAACAAGATTGGTTAAAAACCCTAATTGAACAAGAATTATCATAGAGAGGACGAAAATGACCTAATTGTTCATCCAATGACACAAAAACACCTATCGGATGCACAAGATTGGTTAGAAACCCTAATTGAATAAGATTAAGTGTAGGGAGGACGAAAATGACCTAAATGTTCATCCAATGACACAAAACACCTATTGGATGCACAAGATTGGTTAAAAACCCTAATTGGATAAGAATTAGCCTAAGGAGGACGAAATGACCTAAATGTTCATCCAATGACACAAAACACCTATTGGATGCACAAGATTGGTTAAAAACCCTAATTGGACAAGAATTATCATAGGGAGGACTAAAATGACCTAATTGTTGATCCAATGACACAAAAACACCAATTGGATGCACAAGATTGGTTAAAAACCATAATTGGACAAGATAAAGTGTAGGGAGGACGAAAATGACCTAAATGTTCATCCAATGACACAAAACACCTATTGGATGCACAAGATTGGTCAAAATCCCTAATTGGACAAGAATTATCATAGAGAGGACGAAAATGACCTAATTGTTCATCCAATGACACAAAAACACCTATCGGATGCACAAGATTGGTTAGAAACCCTAATTGAACAAGAATTATCATAGAGAGGACGAAAATGACCTAATTGTTCATCCAATGACACAAAAACACCAATTGGATGCACAAGATTGGTTAAAAACCCTAATTGGAAAAGATTAAGTGTAGGGAGGACGAAAATGACCTAATTGTTGATCCAATGACACAAAAACACCAATTGGATGCACAAGATTGGTTAGAAACCCTAATTGGACAAGATAAAGTGTAGGGAGGACGAAAATGACCTAAGTGTTCATCCAATGACACAAAACACCTATTGGATGCACAAGATTGGTTAAAAACCCTAATTGACAAGAATTAGCCTAGGGAGGACGAAAATGACCTAATTTTTCATCCAATGACACCAAAACACCTATCGGATGCACAAGATTGGTTAGAAACCCTAATTGAACAAGATTAAGTGTAGGAAGGACGAAAATGACCTAAATGTTCATCCAATGACACAAAACACCTATTGGATGCACAAGATTGGTTAAAAACCCTAATTGGACAAGATTAAGTGTAGGGAGGACGAAAATGACCTAAATGTTCATCCAATGACACAAAAACACCTATCGGATGCACTAGATTGGTTAGAAACCCTAATTGAACAAGATTAACTGTAGGGAGGACGAAAATGACCTAAATGTTCATCCAATGACACAAAACACCTATTTGATGCACAAGATTGGTTAAAAACCGTAATTGGATAAGATTAAGTTTAGGGAGGACGAAACTGACCTAAATATTCATCCAATGACACAACACACCTATTGAATGAACAAGATTGGTTAAAAACCCTAATTGAACAAGAATTATCATAGAGAGGACGAAAATGACCTAATTGTTCATCCAATGACACAAAAACACCTATCGGATGCACAAGATTGGTTAGAAACCCTAATTGAATAAGATTAAGTGTAGGGAGGACGAAAATGACCTAAATGTTCATCCAATGACACAAAACACCTATTGGATGCACAAGATTGGTTAAAAACCCTAATTGGATAAGAATTAGCCTAAGGAGGACGAAATGACCTAAATGTTCATCCAATGACACAAAACACCTATTGGATGCACAAGATTCGTTAAAAACCCTAATTGGACAAGAATTATCATAGGGAGGACTAAAATGACCTAATTGTTGATCCAATGACACAAAAACACCAATTGGATGCACAAGATTGGTTAAAAACCATAATTGGACAAGATAAAGTGTAGGGAGGACGAAAATGACCTAAATGTTCATCCAATGACACAAAACACCTATTGGATGCACAAGATTGGTTAAAAACCCTAATTGGACAAGAATTATCATAGAGAGGACGAAAATGACCTAATTGTTCATCCAATGACACAAAAACACCTATCGGATGCACAAGATTGGTTAGAAACCCTAATTGAACAAGATTAAGTGTAGGAAGGACGAAAATGACCTAAATGTTCATCCAATGACACAAAACACCTATTGGATGCACAAGATTGGTTAAAAACCCTAATTGGACAAGATTAAGTGTAGGGAGGACGAAAATGACCTAAATGTTCATCCAATGACACAAAAACACCAATTGGAAGCACAAGATTGGTTAGAAACCCTAATTGGACAAGATAAAGTGTAGGGAGGACGAAAATGACCTAAGTGTTCATCCAATGACACAAAACACCTATTGGATGCACAAGATTGGTTAAAAACTCTAATTGGACAAGAATTAGCCTAGGGAGGACGAAAATGACCTAATTGTTCATCCAATGACACAAAAACACCTATCGGATGCACAAGATTGGTTAGAAACCCTAATTGAACAAGATTAAGTGTAGGAAGGACGAAAATGACCTAAATGTTCATCCAATGACACAAAACACCTATTGGATGCACAAGATTGGTTAAAAACCCTAATTGGATAAGATTAAGTTTAGGGAGGACGAAAATGACCTAAATATTCATCCAATGACACAACACACCTATTGAATGAACAAGATTGGTTAAAAACCCTAATTGGACAAGATTAAGCCTAGGGAGGACGAAAATGACCTAAGTGTTCATCCAATGACACAAAACACCTATTGGATGCACAAGATTGGTTAAAAACCCTAATTGGACAAGAATTAGCCTAGGGAGGACGAAAATGACCTAATTGTTCATCCAATGACACAAAAACACCTATCGGATGCACAAGATTGGTTAGAAACCCTAATTGAACAAGATTAACTGTAGGGAGGACGAAAATGACCTAAATGTTCATCCAATGACACAAAACACCTATTTGATGCACAAGATTGGTTAAAAACCCTAATTGGATAAGATTAAGTTTAGGGAGGACGAAAATGACCTAAATATTCATCCAATGACACAACACACCTATTGAATGAACAAGATTGGTTAAAAACCCTAATTGGACAAGATTAAGCCTAGGGAGGACGAAAATGACCTTATTGTTCATCCAATGACACAAAAACACCTATCGGATGCACAAGATTGGTTTGAAACCCTAATTGAACAAGATTAAGTGTAGGGAGGACGAAAATGACCTAAATGTTCATCCAATGACACAAAACACCTATTGGATGCACAAGATTGGTTAAAAACCCTAATTGGATAAGAATTAGCCTAAGGAGGACGAAAATGACCTAAATGTTCATCCAATGACACAAAACACCTATTGGATGAACAAGATTGGTTAAAAACCCTAATTGGACAAGAATTATCATACGGAGGACGAAAATGACCTAATTGTTCATCCAATGACACAAAACCACCAATTGGATGCACAAGATTGGTTAGAAACCCTAATTGGACAAGATAAATTGTAGGGAGGACGAAAATGACCTAAGTGTTCATCCAATGAAACAAAACACCTATTGGATGCACAAGATTGGTTACAAACCCTAATTGGACAAGATTAAGTTTAGGGAGGACGAAAATGACCTAAATATTCATCCAATGACACAACACACCTATTGAATGAACAAGATTGGTTAAAAACCCTAATAGGACAAGATTAAGTGTAGGGAGGACGAAAATGACCTAAATGTTCATCCAATTAAACAAAAACACCTATCGGATGCACAAGATTGGTTAGAAACCCTAATTGAACAAGATTAAGTGTAGGGACGACGAAAATGACCTAAATGTTCATCCAATGATACAAAACACCTACTGGATGCACAAGATTGGTTAAAAACCCTAATTGGATAAGAATTAGCATAAGGAGGACGAAAATGACCTAAATGTTCATCCAATGACACAAAACACCTATTGGATGCACAAGATTGGTTAAAAACCCTAATTGGATAAGAATTAGCCTAAGGAGGACGAAAATGACCTAAATGTTCATCCAATGACACAAAACACCTATTGGATGCACAAGATTGGTTAAAAACCCTAATTGGACAAGAATTAGCCTAGACAGAACGAAAATGACCTAATTGTTCATCCAATGACACAAAAACACCTATCGGATGCACAAGATTGGTTAGAAACCCTAATTGAACAAGATTAAGTTTAGGGAGGACGAAAATGACCTAAATGTTCATCCAATGACACAAAACACCTATTGGATGCACAAGATTGGTTAAAAACCCTAATTGGATAAGAATTAGCCTAAGGAGGACGAAAATGACCTAAATGTTCATCCAATGACACAAAACACCTATTGGATGCACAAGATTGGTTAAAAACCCTAATTGGATAAGAATTAGCCTAAGGAGGACGAAAATGACCTAAATGTTCATCCAATGACACAAAACACCTATTGGATGCACAAGATTGGTTAAAAACCCTAATTGGACAAGAATTATCATAGGGAGGACGAAAATGACCTAAATGTTCATCCAATGACACAAAAACACCAATTGGAAGCACAAGATTGGTTAGAAACCCTAATTGGACAAGATAAAGTGTAGGGAGGACGAAAATGACCTAAGTGTACATCCAATGACACAAAACACCTATTGGATGCACAAGATTGGTTAAAAACCCTAATTGGACAAGAATTATCATAGGGAGGACGAAAATGACCTAATTGTTGATCCAATGACACAAAAACACCAATTGGATGCACAAGATTGGTTAGAAACCCTAATTGGACAAGATTAAGTGTAGGGAGGACGAAAATGACCTAAGTGTTCATCCAATGACACAAAACACCTATTGGATGCACAAGATTGGTTAAAAACCCTAATTGGATAAGAATTAGCCTAGGGAGGACGAAAATGACCTAAATGTTCATCCAATGACACAAAAACACCTATCGGATGCACAAGATTGGTTAGAAACCCTAATTGAACAAGATTAAGTTTAGGGAGGACGAAAATGACCTAAATGTTCATCCAATGACACAAAACACCTATTGGATGCACAAGATTGGTTAAAAACCCTAATTGGATAACAATTAGCCTAAGGAGGACGAAAATGACCTAAATGTTCATCCAATGACACAAAACACCTATTGGATGCACAAGATTGGTTAAAAACCCTAATTGGATAAGAATTAGCCTAAGGAGGACGAAAATGACCTAAATGTTCATCCAATGACACAAAACACCTATTGGATGCACAAGATTGGTTAAAAACCCTAATTGGACAAGAATTATCATAGAGAGGACGAAAATGACCAAATTGTTCATCCAATGACACAAAAACACCAATTGGATGCACAAGATTGGTCAGAAACCTTAATTGGACAAGATAAAGTGTAGGGAGGACGAAAATGACCTATGTTCATCCAATGACACAAAACACCTATTGGATGCACAAGATTGGTTAAAAACCCTAATTGGACAAGAATTAGCCTAGGGAGGACGAAAATGACCTAATTGTTCATCCAATGACACAAAAACACCTGTTGGATCCACAAGATTGGTCAAAAACCCTAATTGAACAAGATTAACTGTAGGGAGGACGAAAATGACCTAAATGTTCATCCAATAACACAAAACACCTATTGGATGCACAAGATTGGTTAAAAACCCTAATTGGACAAGAATTATCATAGAGAGGACGAAAATGACCAAATTGTTCATCCAATGACACAAAAACACCAATTGGATGCACAAGATTGTTCAGAAACCTTTATTGGACAAGATAAAGTGTAGGGAGGACGAAAATGACCTAAGTTCATCCAATGACACAAAACACCTATTGGATGCACAAGATTGGTTAAAAACCCTAATTGGACAAGAATTAGCCTAGGGAGGACGAAAATGACCTAATTGTTCATCCAATGACACAAAAACACCTGTTGGATCCACAAGATTGGTCAAAAACCCTAATTGAACAAGATTAACTGTAGGGAGGACGAAAATGACCTAAATGTTCATCCAATAACACAAAACACCTATTGGATGCACAAGATTGGTTAAAAACCGTAATTGGATAAGATTAAGTTTAGGGAGGACAAAAATGACCTAAATATTCATCCAATGACACAACACACCTATTGAATGAACAAGATTGGTTAAAAACCCTAATTGGACAAGATAAAGTGTAGGGAGGACGAAAATGACCTAACTGTTCATCCAATGACACAAAACACCTATTGCATGCACAAGATTGGTTAAAAACCCTAATTGGACAAGAATTATCATAGGGAGGACGAAAATGACCTAATTGTTGATCCAATGACACAAAAACACCAATTGGATGCACAAGATTGGTTAGAAACCCTAATTGGACAAGATAAAGTGTAGGGAGGACGAAAATGACCTAAGTGTTCATCCAATGACACAAAACACCTATTGGATGCACAAGATTGGTTAAAAACCCTAATTGGACAAGAATTAGCCTAGGGAGGACGAAAATGACCTAATTGTTCATCCAATGACACAAAAACACCTATCGGATGAACAAGATTGGTTAGAAACCCTAATTGAACAAGATTAACTGTAGGGAGGACGAAAATGACCTAAATGTTCATCCAATGACACAAAACACCTATTGGATGCACAAGATTGCTTAAAAACCCTAATTGGACAAGATTAAGTTTAGGGAGGACGAAAATGACCTAAATGTTCATCCAATGACACAAAACACCTATTGGATGCACAAGATTGGTTAAAAACCCTAATTGGACAAGATTAAGTTTAGGGAGCACGAAAATGACCTAAATATTCATCCAATGACACAACACACCTATTGAATGAACAAGATTGGTTAAAAACCCTAATTGGACAAGATTAAGTGTAGGGAGGACGAAAATGACCTAAATGTTCATCCAATGACACAAAAACACCTATCGGATGCACAAGATTGGTTAGAAACCCTAATTGAACAAGATTAACTGTAGGGAGGACGAAAATGACCTAAATGTTCATCCAATGACACAAAACACCTATTGAATGCACAAGGTTGGTTAAAAACCGTAATTGGATAAGATTAAGTTTAGGGAAGACGAAAATGACCTAAATATTCATTCAATGACAAAGCACACCTATTGAATGAACAAGATATGTTAAAAACCCTAATTGGATAAGAATTAGCCTAAGGAGGACGAAATGACCTAAATGTTCATCCAATGACACAAAAACACCTGTCGGATGCACAAGATTGGTCAGAAACCCTAATTGAACAAGATTAAGTGTAGGGAGGACGAAAATGACCTAATTGTTCATCCAATGACACAAAAACACCAATTGGATGCACAAGATTGGTTAGAAACCCTAATTGGACAAGAATTAGCCTAGGGAGGACGAAAATGACCTAATTGTTCATCCAATGACACAAAAACACCTATCGGATGCACAAGATTGTTCAGAAACCCTAATTGAACAAGATTAAGTGTAGGGAGGACGAAAATGACCTAAATATTCATCCAATGACACAAAACACCTATTGGATGCACAAGATTGCTTAAAAACCCTAATTGGACAAGATTAAGTTTAGGGAGGACGAAAATGACCTAAATGTTCATCCAATGACACAAAACACCTATTGGATGCACAAGATATCTTAAAAACCCTAATTGGACAAGATTAAGTTTAGGGAGGACGAAAATGACCTAAATGTTCATCCAATGACACAAAACACCTATTGGATGCACAAGATTGGTTAAAAACCCTAATTGGACAAGATTAAGTGTAAGGAGGACGAAAATGACCTAAATGTTCATCCAATGACACAAAAACACCTATCGGATGCACTAGATTGGTTAGAAACCCTAATTGAACAAGATTAACTGTAGGGAGGACGAAAATGACCTAAATGTTCATCCAATGACACAAAACACCTATTTGATGCACAAGATTGGTTAAAAACCGTAATTGGATAAGATTAAGTGTAGGGAGGACGAAAATGACCTAAATATTCATCCAATGACACAACACACCTATTGAATGAACAAGATTGGTTAAAAACCCTAATTGGACAAGATTAAGCCTAGGGAGGAAGAAAATGACCTAATTGTTCATCCAATGACACAAAAACACCTATCGGATGCACAAGATTGGTTAGAAACCCTAATTGAATAAGATTAAGTGTAGGGAGGACGAAAATGACCTAAATGTTCATCCAATGACACAAAACACCTATTTGATGCACAAGATTGGTTAAAAACCGTAATTGGATAAGATTAAGTTTAGGGAGGACGAAAATGACCTAAATATTCATCCAATGACACAACACACCTATTGAATGAACAAGATTGGTTAAAAACCCTAATTGAACAAGAATTATCATAGAGAGGACGAAAATGACCTAATTGTTCATCCAATGACACAAAAACACCTATCGGATGCACAAGATTGGTTAGAAACCCTAATTGAATAAGATTAAGTGTAGGGAGGACGAAAATGACCTAAATGTTCATCCAATGACACAAAACACCTATTGGATGCAAAAGATTGGTTAAAAACCCTAATTGGATAAGAATTAGCCTAAGGAGGACGAAATGACCTAAATGTTCATCCAATGACACAAAACACCTATTGGATGCACAAGATTCGTTAAAAACCCTAATTGGACAAGAATTATCATAGGGAGGACTAAAATGACCTAATTGTTGATCCAATGACACAAAAACACCAATTGGATGCACAAGATTGGTTAGAAACCATAATTGGACAAGATAAAGTGTAGGGAGGACGAAAATGACCTAAATGTTCATCCAATGACACAAAACACCTATTGGATGCGCAAGATTGGTTAAAAACCCTAATTGGACAAGAATTATCATAGGGAGGACTAAAATGACCTAATTGTTGATCCAATGACACAAAAACACCAATTGGATGCACAAGATTGGTTAAAAACCATAATTGGACAAGATAAAGTGTAGGGAGGACGAAAATGACCTAAATGTTCATTCAATGACACAAAACACCTATTGGATGCACAAGATTGGTCAAAAACCCTAATTGGACAAGAATTATCATAGAGAGGACGAAAATGACCTAATTGTTCATCCAATGACACAAAAACACCTATCGGATGCACAAGATTGGTTAGAAACCCTAATTGAACAAGAATTATCATAGAGAGGACGAAAATGACCTAATTGTTCATCCAATGACACAAAAACACCAACTGGATGCACAAGATTGGTTAAAAACCCTAATTGGAAAAGATTAAGTGTAGGGAGGACGAAAATGACCTAATTGTTGATCCAATGACACAAAAACACCAATTGGATGCACAAGATTGGTTAGAAACCCTAATTGGACAAGATAAAGTGTAGGGAGGACGAAAATGACCTAAGTGTTCATCCAATGACACAAAACACCTATTGGATGCACAAGATTGGTTAAAAACCCTAATTGGACAAGAATTAGCCTAGGGAGGACGAAAATGACCTAATTGTTCATCCAATGACACAAAAACACCTATCGGATGCACAAGATTGGTTAGAAACCGTAATTGAACAAGATTAAGTGTAGGAAGGACGAAAATGACCTAAATGTTCATCCAATGACACAAAACACCTATTGGATGCACAAGATTGGTTAAAAACCCTAATTGGATAAGAATTAGCCTAAGGAGGACGAAAATGACCTAAATGTTCATCCAATGACACAAAACACCTATTGGATGTACAAGATTGGTTAAAAACCCTAATTGGATAAGAATTATCATAAGGAGGACGAAAATGACCTAATTGTTCATCCAATGACACAAAAACACCAATTGGAAGCACAAGATTGGTTAGAAACCCTAATTGGACAAGATAAAGTGTAGGGAGGACGAAAATGACTTAAGTGTTCAATCAATGACACAAAACACCTATTGGATGCACAAGATTGGTTAAAAAACCTAATTGGACAAGAATTAGCCTAGGGAGGACGAAAATGACCTAATTGTTCATCCAATGACACAAAAACACCTATCGGATGCACAAGATTGGTTAGAAACCCTAATTGAACAAGATTAAGTTTAGGGAGGACGAAAATGACCTAAATGTTCATCCAATGACACAAAACACCTATTGGATGCACAAGATTGCTTAGAAACCCTAATTGGACAAGAATTATCATAGGGAGGACGAAAATGACCTAATTGTTCATCCAATGACACAAAAACACCATTTGGAAGCACAAGATTGGTTAGAAACCCTAATTGGACAAGATAAAGTGTATGAAGGACGAAAATGACCTAAGTGTTCATCCAATGACACAAAACACCTATTGGATGCACAAGATTGGTTAAAAACCCTAATTGGACAAGAATTAGCCTAGGGAGGACGAAAATGACCTAATTGTTCATCCAATGACACAAAAACACCTATCGGATGCACAAGATTGGTTAGAAACCCTAATTGAACAAGATTAAGTTTAGGGAGGACGAAAATGACCTAAATGTTCATCCAATGACACAAAACACCTATTGGATGCACAAGATTGGTTAAAAACCGTAATTGGATAAGATAAAGTTTAGGGTGGACGAAAATGACCTAAATATTCATCCAATGACACAACACACCTATTGAATGAACAAGATTGGTTAAAAACCCTAATTGGACAAGATTAAGTGTAGGGAGGACGAAAATGACCTAAATGTTCATCCAATGACACAAAAACACCTATCGGATGCACAAGATTGGTTAGAAACCCTAATTGAACAAGATTAAGTGTTGGGAGGACGAAAATGACCTAAATGTTCATCCAATGACACAAAACACCTATTGGATGCACAAGATTGGTTAAAAACCCTAATTGTACAAGATTAAGTGTAGGGAGGACGAAAATGACCTAAATGTTCATCCAATGACACAAAAACACCTATCGGATGCACAAGATTGGTTAGAAACCCTAATTGAACAAGATTAACTGTAGGGAGGACGAAAATGACCTAAATGTTCATCCAATGACACAAAACACCTATTGGATGCACAAGATTGGTTAAAAACCCTAATTGGACAAGAATTAGCCAAGGGAGGACGAAAATGACCTAATTGTTCATCCAATGACACAAAAACACCTGTCGGATGCACAAGATTGGTTAGAAACCCTAATTGAACAAGATTAAGTGTAGGGACGACGAAAATGACCTAAATGTTCATCCAATGACACAAAACACCTATTGGATGCACAAGATTGCTTAAAAACCCTAATTGGACAAGATTAAGTTTAGGGAGGACGAAAATGACCTAAATGTTCATCCAATGACACAAAACACCTATTGGATGCACAAGATTGGTTAAAAACCCTAATTGGACAAGATTAAGCTTAGGGAGGACGAAAATGACCTAAATATTCATCCAATGACACAACACACCTATTGAATGAACAAGATTGGTTAAAAACCCTAATTGGACAAGATTAAGTGTAGGGAGGACGAAAATGACCTAAATGTTCATCCAATGACACAAAAACACCTATCGGATGCACAAGATTGGTTAGAAACCCTAATTGAAAAAGATAAACTGTAGGGAGGACGAAAATGACCTAAATGTTCATCCAATGACACAAAACACCTATTGGATGCACAAGATTGGTTAAAAACCCTAATTGGACAAGATTAAGTGTAGGGAGGACGAAAATGACCTAAATGTTCATCCAATGACACAACACACCTATTGAATGAACAAGATTGGTTAAAAACCCTAATTGGACAAGATTAAGTTTAGGGAGGACGAAAATGACCTAAATATTCATCCAATGACACAACACACCTATTGAATGAACAAGATTGGTTAAAAACCCTAATTGGACAAGATTAAGTGTAGGGAGGACGAAAATGACCTAAATGTTCATCCAATGACACAAAAACACCTATCCGATGCACAAGATTGATTAGAAACCCTAATTGAACAAGATTAAGTGTAGGGAGGACGAAAATGACCTAAATGTTCATCCAATGACACAAAACACCTATTGGATGCACAAGATTGGTTAAAAACCGTAATTGGATAAGATTAAGTTTAGGGAGGACGAAAATGACATAAATATTCATCCAATGACACAACACACCTATTGAATGAACAAGATTGGTTAAAAACCCTAATTGGACAAGATTAAGTGTAGGGAGGACGAAAATGACCTAAATGTTCATCCAATGACACAAAACACCTATTGGATGCACAAGATTGGTTAAAAACCCTAATTGGATAAGAATTAGCCTAAGGAGGACGAAAATGACCTAAATGTTCATCCAATGACACAACACACCTATTGGATGCACAAGATTGGTTAAAACCCTAATTGGACAAGAATTATCATAGGGAGGACGAAAATGACCTAATCGTTCATCCAATAACACAAAAACACCAATTGGATCCACAAGATTGGTTAGAAACCCTAATTGGAAAAGATAAAGTGTAGGGAGGACGAAAATGACCTAAAATGTTCATCCAATGACACAAAACACCTATTGGATGCACAAGATTGGTTAAAAACCCTAATTGGACAAGAATTAGCCTAGGGAGGACGAAAATGACCTAATTGTTCATCCAATGACACAAAAACACCTGTCGGATGCACAAGATTGGTCAGAAACCCTAATTGAACAAGATTAAGTGTAGGGAGGACAAAAATGACCTAAATGTTCATCCAATGACACAAAACACCTATAGGATTCACAAGATTGCTTAAAAACCCTAATTGGACAAGATTAAGTTTAGGGAGGACGAAAATGACCTAAATGTTCATCCAATGACACAAAACACCTATTGGATGCACAAGATTGGTTACAAACCCTAATTGGACAAGATTAAGTTTAGGGAGGACGAAAATGACCTAAATATTCATCCAATGACACAACACACCTATTGAATGAACAAGATTGGTTAAAAACCCTAATTGGACAAGATTAAGTGTAGGGAGGACGAAAATGACCTAAATGTTCATCCAATGACACAAAAACACCTATCGGATGCACAAGATTGGTTAGAAACCCTAATTGAACAAGATTAAGTGTAGGAAGGACGAAAATGACCTAAATGTTCATCCAATGACACAAAACACCTATTGGATGCACAAGATTGGTTAAAAACCCTAATTGGACAAGATTAAGTGTAGGGAGGACGAAAATGACCTAAATATTCATCCAATGACACAAAACACCTATTGGATGCACAAGATTGGTTAAAAACCCTAATTGGACAAGATTAAGTTTAGGGAGGACGAAAATGACCTAAATGTTCATCCAATGACACAAAACACCTATTGGATGCACAACATTGGTTAAAAACCCTAATTGGATAAGAATTAGCCTAAGGAGGACGAAAATGACCTAAATGTTCATCCAATGACACAAAACACCTATTGAATGAACAAGATTGGTTAAAAACCCTAATTGGACAAGATTAAGTGTAGGGAGGAGGAAAATGACCTAAATGTTCATCCAATGACACAAAACACCTATCGGATGCACAAGATTGGTTAGAAACCCTAATTGAACAAGATTAAGTGTAGGGAGGACGAAAATGACCTAAATGTTCATCCAATGACACAAAACACGTATTAGATGCACAAGATTGGTTAAAAACCCTAATTGGATAAGAATTAGCCTAGGGAGGACGAAAATGACCTAATTGTTCATCCAATGACACAAAACACCTATTGGATGCACAAGATTGGTTAAAAACCCTAATTGAACAAGATTAAGTGTAGGAAGGACGAAAATGACCTAAATGTTCATCCAATGACACAAAACACCTATGGGATGCACAAGATTGGTTAAAAACCCTAATTGGACAAGATTAAGTGTAGGGAGGACGAAAATGACCTAAATGTTCATCCAATGACACAAAAACACCTATCGGATGCACAAGATTGGTTAGAAACCCTAATTGAACAAGATTAACTGTAGGGAGGACGAAAATGACCTAAATGTTCATCCAATGACACAAAACACCTATTTGATGCACAAGATTGGTTAAAAACCGTAATTGGATAAGATTAAGTTTAGGGAGGACGAAAATGACCTAAATATTCATCCAATGACACAACACACCTATTGAATGAACAAGATTGGTTAAAAACCCTAATTGGACAAGATTAAGCCTAGGGAGGAAGAAAATGACCTAATTGTTCATCCAATGACACAAAAACACCTATCGGATGCACAAGATTGGTTAGAAACCCTAATTGAATAAGATTAAGTGTAGGGAGGACGAAAATGACCTAAATGTTCATCCAATGACACAAAACACCTATAGGATGCACAAGATTGGTTAAAAACCCTAATTGGATAAGAATTAGCCTAAGGAGGACGAAATGACCTAAATGTTCATCCAATGACACAAAACACCTATTGGATGCACAAGATTGGTTAAAAACCCTAATTGGACAAGAATTATCATAGGGAGGACTAAAATGACCTAATTGTTGATCCAATGACACAAAAACACCAATTGGATGCACAAGATTGGTTAAAAACCATAATTGGACAAGATAAAGTGTAGGGAGGACGAAAATGACCTAAATGTTCATCCAATGACACAAAACACCTATTGGATGCACAAGATTGGTCAAAAACCCTAATTGGACAAGAATTATCATAGAGAGGACGAAAATGACCTAATTGTTCATCCAATGACACAAAAACACCTATCGGATGCACAAGATTGGTTAGAAACCCTAATTGAACAAGAATTATCATAGAGAGGACGAAAATGACCTAATTGTTCATCCAATGACACAAAAACACCAATTGGATGCACAAGATTGGTTAAAAACCCTAATTGGACAAGATTAAGTGTAGGGAGGACGAAAATAACCTAAATGTTCATCCAATGACACAAAAACACCTATCGAATGCACAAGATTGGTTAGAAACCCAAATTGAACAAGATTAACTGTAGGAAGGACGAAAATGACCTAAATGTTCATCCAATGACACAACACACCTATTGAATGAACAAGATTGGTTAAAAACCCTAATTGGACAAGATTAAGTGTAGGGAGGACGAAAATGACCTAAATGTTCATCCAATGACACAAAAACACCTATCGGATGCACAAGATTGGTTAAAAACCCTAATTGGACAAGAATTAGCCTAGGGAGGACGAAAATGACCTAATTGTTCATCCAATGACACAAAAACACCTGTTGGATGCACAAGATTGGTCAAAAACCCTAATTGTACAAGATTAACTGTAGGGAAGACGAAAATGGCCTAAATGTTCATCCAATAACACAAAACACCTATTGGATGCACAAGATTGGTTAAAAACCGTAATTGGATAAGATTAAGTTTAGGGAGGACGAAAATGACCTAAATATTCATCCAATGACACAACACACCTATTGAATGAACAAGATTGGTTAAAAACCCTAATTGGACAAGATTAAGTGTAGGGAGGACGAAAATGACCTAAATGTTCATCCAATGACACAAAAACACCTATCGGATGCACAAGATTGGTTAGAAACCCTAATTGAACAAGATTAAGTATAGGGAGGACGAAAATGACCTAAATGTTCATCCAATGACACAAAACAGCTATTGGATGCACAAGATTGGTTAAAAACCCTAATTGGACAAGAATTAGCCTAGGGAGGACGAAAATGACCTAATTGTTCATCCAATGACACAAAAACACCTATCGGATGCACAAGATTGGTTAGAAACCCTAATTGAACAAGATTAAGTGTAGGAAGGACGAAAATGACCTAAATGTTCATCCAATGACACAAAACACCTATTGGATGCACAAGATTGGTTAAAAACCCTAATTGGATAAGATTAAGTTTAGGGAGGACGAAAATGACCTAAATATTCATCCAATGACACAACACACCTATTGAATGAACAAGATTGGTTAAAAACCCTAATTGGACAAGATTAAGCCTAGGGAGGACGAAAATGACCTAAGTGTTCATCCAATGACACAAAACACCTATTGGATGCACAAGATTGGTTAAAAACCCTAATTGGACAAGAATTAGCCTAGGGAGGACGAAAATGACCTAATTGTTCATCCAATGACACAAAAACACCTATCGGATGCACAAGATTGGTTAGAAACCCTAATTGAACAAGATTAACTGTAGGGAGGACGAAAATGACCTAAATGTTCATCCAATGACACAAAACACCTATTTGATGCACAAGATTGGTTAAAAACCCTAATTGGATAAGATTAAGTTTAGGGAGGACGAAAATGACCTAAATATTCATCCAATGACACAACACACCTATTGAATGAACAAGATTGGTTAAAAACCCTAATTGGACAAGATTAAGCCTAGGGAGGAAGAAAATGACCTAATTGTTCATCCAATGACACAAAAACACCTATCGGATGCACAAGATTGGTTAGAAACCCTAATTGAATAAGATTAAGTGTAGGGAGGACGAAAATGACCTAAATGTTCATCCAATGACACAAAACACCTATTTGATGCACAAGATTGGTTAAAAACCGTAATTGGATAAGATTAAGTTTAGGGAGGACGAAAATGACCTAAATATTCATCCAATGACACAACACACCTATTGAATGAACAAGATTGGTTAAAAACCCTAATTGAACAAGAATTATCATAGAGAGGACGAAAATGACCTAATTGTTCATCCAATGACACAAAAACACCTATCGGATGCACAAGATTGGTTAGAAACCCTAATTGAATAAGATTAAGTGTAGGGAGGACGAAAATGACCTAAATGTTCATCCAATGACACAAAACACCTATTGGATGCACAAGATTGGTTAAAAACCCTAATTGGATAAGAATTAGCCTAAGGAGGACGAAATGACCTAAATGTTCATCCAATGACACAAAAAACCTATTGGATGCACAAGATTCGTTAAAAACCCTAATTGGACAAGAATTATCATAGGGAGGACTAAAATGACCTAATTGTTGATCCAATGACACAAAAACACCAATTGGATGCACAAGATTGGTTAGAAACCATAATTGGACAAGATAAAGTGTAGGGAGGACGAAAATGACCTAAATGTTCATCCAATGACACAAAACACCTATTGGATGCACAAGATTGGTTAAAAACCCTAATTGGACAAGAATTATCATAGGGAGGACTAAAATGACCTAAATGTTGATCCAATGACACAAAAACACCAATTGGATGCACAAGATTGGTTAGAAACCATAATTGGACAAGATAAAGTGTAGGGAGGACGAAAATGACCTAAATGTTCATCCAATGACACAAAACACCTATTGGATGCACAAGATTGGTCAAAAACCCTAATTGGACAAGAATTATCATAGAGAGGACGAAAATGACCTAATTGTTCATCCAATGACACAAAAACACCTATCGGATGCACAAGATTGGTTAGAAACCCTAATTGAACAAGAATTATCATAGAGAGGACGAAAATGACCTAATTGTTCATCCAATGACACAAAAACACCAATTGGATGCACAAGATTGGTTAAAAACCCTAATTGGAAAAGATTAAGTGTAGGGAGGACGAAAATGACCTAATTGTTGATCCAATGACACAAAAACACCAATTGGATGCACAAGATTGGTTAGAAACCCTAATTTGACAAGATAAAGTGTAGGGAGGACGAAAATGACCTAAGTGTTCATCCAATGACACAAAACACCTATTGGATGCACAAGATTGGTTAAAAACCCTAATTGGACAAGAATTAGCCTAGGGAGGACGAAAATGACCTAATTGTTCATCCAATGACACAAAAACACCTATCGGATGCACAAGATTGGTTAGAAACCCTAATTGAACAAGATTAAGTTTAGGGAGGACGAAAATGACCTAAATGTTCATCCAATGACACAAAACACCTATTGGATGCACAAGATTGGTTAAAAACCGTAATTGGATAAGATAAAGTTTAGGGTGGACGAAAATGACCTAAATATTCATCCAATGACACAACACACCTATTGAATGAACAAGATTGGTTAAAAACCCTAATTGGACAAGATTAAGTGTAGGGAGGACGAAAATGACCTAAATGTTCATCCAATGACACAAAAACACCTATCGGATGCACAAGATTGGTTAGAAACCCTAATTGAACAAGATTAAGTGTTGGGAGGACGAAAATGACCTAAATGTTCATCCAATGACACAAAACACCTATTGGATGCACAAGATTGGTTAAAAACCCTAATTGTACAAGATTAAGTGTAGGGAGGACGAAAATGACCTAAATGTTCATCCAATGACACAAAAACACCTATCGGATGCACAAGATTGGTTAGAAACCCTAATTGAACAAGATTAACTGTAGGGAGGACGAAAATGACCTAAATGTTCATCCAATGACACAAAACACCTATTGGATGCACAAGATTGGTTAAAAACCCTAATTGGACAAGAATTAGCCAAGGGAGGACGAAAATGACCTAATTGTTCATCCAATGACACAAAAACACCTGTCGGATGCACAAGATTGGTTAGAAACCCTAATTGAACAAGATTAAGTGTAGGGACGACGAAAATGACCTAAATGTTCATCCAATGACACAAAACACCTATTGGATGCACAAGATTGCTTAAAAACCCTAATTGGACAAGATTAAGTTTAGGGAGGACGAAAATGACCTAAATGTTCATCCAATGACACAAAACACCTATTGAATGCACAAGATTGGTTAAAAACCCTAATTGGACAAGATTAAGTTTAGGGAGGACGAAAATGACCTAAATATTCATCCAATGACACAACACACCTATTGAATGAACAAGATTGGTTAAAAACCCTAATTGGACAAGATTAAGTGTAGGGAGGACGAAAATGACCTAAATGTTCATCCAATGACACAAAAACACCTATCGGATGCACAAGATTGGTTAGAAACCCTAATTGAACAAGATTAAGTGTAGGGAGGACGAAAATGACCTAAATGTTCATCCAATGACACAAAACACCTATTGGATGCACAAGATTGGTTAAAAACCCTAATTGGACAAGATTAAGTTTAGGGAGGAAGAAAATGACCTAAATGTTCATCCAATGACACAAAACACCTATTGGATGCACAAGATTGGTTAAAAACCCTAATTGGACAAGAATTAGCGTAGGGAGGACGAAAATGACCTAATTGTTCATCCAATGACACAAAAACACCTGTCGGATGCACAAGATTGGTCAGAAACCCTAATTGAACAAGATTAAGTGTAGGGACGACGAAAATGACCTAAATGTTCATCCAATGACACAAAACACCTATTGGATGCACAAGATTGGTTAAAAACCCTAATTGGACAAGAATTAGCCTAGGGAGGACGAAAATGACCTAATTGTTCATCCAATGACACAAAAACACCTATCGGATGCACAAGATTGGTTAGAAACCCTAATTGAACAAGATTAAGTGTAGGAAGGACGAAAATGACCTAAATGTTCATCCAATGACACAAAACACCTATTGGATGCACAAGATTGGTTAAAAACCCTAATTGGACAAGAATTAGCCTAGGGAGGACGAAAATGACCTAAATGTTCATCCAATGACACAAAAAAACCTATTGGATGCACATGATTGGTTAGAAACCCTAATTGGACAAGATTAAGTTTAGGGAGGACGAAAATGACCTAAATGTTCATCCAATGACACAAAAACACCTATTGGATGCACAAGATTGGTTAAAAACCCTAATTGGACAAGATTAAGTTTAGGGAGGACGAAAATGACCTAAATGTTCATCCAATGACACAAAACACCTGTTGGAAGTACAAGATTGGTTAGAAACCCTAATTGGACAAGAATTAGCCTAGGGAGAACGAAAATGACCTAAATGTTCATCCAATGACACAAAACACCTATTGGATGCACAAGATTGGTTAAAAACCCTAATAGGACAAGATTAAGTGTAAGGAGGACGAAAATGACATAAATATTCATCCAATGACACAAAAACACCTATTGGATGCACAAGATTGGTTAAAAACCCTAATTGGACAAGAATTAGCCTAGGGAGGACGAAAATGACCTAAATGTTCATCCAATGATACAAAACACCTATTGGATGCACAAGATTGGTTAAAAACCCTAATTGGACAAGATTAAGTGTAGGGAGGACGAAAATGACCTAAATGTTCATCCAATGACACAAAACACCTATTGGGTGCACAAGATTTGTTAAAAACCCTAATTGGACAAGATTATGTTTAGGGAGGACGAAAATGACCTAAATGTTCATCCAATGACACAAAACACCTATTGGATGCACAAGATTGGTTAAAAACCCTAATTGGACAAGAATTAGCCTAGGGAGGACGAAAATGACCTAATTGTTCATCCAATGACACAAAAACACCTATTGGATGCACAAGATTAGTTATAAACCCTAATTGGACAAGATTAAGTTTAGGGAGGACGAAAATGACCTAAATGTTCATCCAATGACACAAAACAGCTATTGGATGCACAAGATTGGTTAAAAACCGTAATTGGACAAGAAATAGCCTAGGGAGGACGAAAATGACCTTATTGTTCATCCAATGACACAAAAACAACTATTTGATGCACAAGATTGGTTAGAAACCCTAATTGGACAAGATTAAGTGTAGGGAGGACGAAAATGACCTAAATGTTCATCCAATGACACAAAACACCTATTGGATGCACAAGATTGGTTAAAAACCCTAATTGGACAAGAATTAGCCTAGGGAGGACGAAAATGACCTAATTGTTCATCCAATGAAACAAAAACACCTATCGGATGCACAAGATTGGTTAGAATCCCTAATTGGACAAGATTTAGTGTAGGGAGGACGAAAATGACCTAAATGTTCATCCAATGACACAAAACACCTATTGGATGCACAAGATTAGTTAAAAACCCTAATTGGACAAGAATTATCATAGAGAGGACGAAAATGACCTAATTGTTCATCCAATGACACAAAAACACCTGTCGGATGCACAAGATTGGTCAGAAACCCTAATTGAACAAGATTAAGTGTAGGGAGGACGAAAATGACCTAAATGTTCATCCAATGACACAAAACACCTATTGGATGCACAAGATTGCTTAGAAACCCTAATTGGACAAGAATTATCATAGGGAGGACGAAAATGACCTAATTGTTCATCCAATGACACAAAAACACCATTTGGAAGCACAAGATTGGTTAGAAACCCTAATTGGACAAGATAAAGTGTATGAAGGACGAAAATGACCTAAGTGTTCATCCAATGACACAAAACACCTATTGGATGCACAAGATTGGTTAAAAACCCTAATTGGACAAGAATTAGCCTAGGGAGGACGAAAATGACCTAATTGTTCATCCAATGACACAAAAACACCTATCGGATGCACAAGATTGGTTAGAAACCCTAATTGAACAAGATTAAGTTTAGGGAGGACGAAAATGACCTAAATGTTCATCCAATGACACAAAACACCTATTGGATGCACAAGATTGGTTAAAAACCGTAATTGGATAAGATAAAGTTTAGGGTGGACGAAAATGACCTAAATATTCATCCAATGACACAACACACCTATTGAATGAACAAGATTGGTTAAAAACCCTAATTGGACAAGATTAAGTGTAGGGAGGACGAAAATGACCTAAATGTTCATCCAATGACACAAAACACCTATTGGATGCACAAGATTGGTTAAAAACCCTAATTGGATAAGAATTAGCCTAAGGAGGACGAAAATGAACTAAATGTTCATCCAATGACACAAAACAGCTATTGGATGCACAAGATTGGTTAAAAACCCTAATTGGACAAGAATTAGCCTAGGGAGGACGAAAATGAACTAATTGTTCATCCAATGACACAAAAACACCTATCGGATGCACAAGATTGGTTAGAAACCCTAATTGAACAAGAATTATCATAGAGAGGACGAAAATGACCTAATTGTTCATCCAATGACACAAAAACACCTATCGGATGCACAAGATTGGTTAGAAACCCTAATTGAACAAGAATTATCATAGAGAGGACGAAAATGACCTAAATGTTGATCCAATGACACAAAACACCTATTGGATGCACAAGTTTGGTTAAAAACCCTAATTGAACAAGATTAAGTTTAGGGAGGACGAAAATGACCTAAATATTCATCCAATGACACAACACACCTATTGAATGAACAAGATTGGTTAAAAACCCTAATTGGACAAGATTAAGTGTAGGGAGGACGAAAATGACCTAAATGTTCATCCAATGACACAAAAACACCTATCGGATGCACAAGATTGGTTAGAAACCCTAATTGAACAAGATTAAGTGTAGGGAGGACGAAAATGACCTAAATGTTCATCCAATGACACAAAACACCTATTGGATGCACAAGATTGGTTAAAAACCCTAATTGGACAAGATTAAGTGTACGGAGGACGAAAATGACCTAAATGTTCATCCAATGACACAAAACACCTATTGGATGCACAAGATTGGTTAAAAACCGTAATTGGATAAGATTTAGTTTAGGGAGGACGAAAATGACATAAATATTCATCCAATGACACAACACACCTATTGAATGAACAAGATTGGTTAAAAACCCTAATTGGACAAGATTAAGTGTAGGGAGGACGAAAATGACCTAAATGTTCATCCAATGACACAAAAACACCTATCGGATGCACAAGATTGGTTAGAAACCCTAGTTGAACAAGATTAAGTGTAGGGAGGACGAAAATGACCTAAATGTTCATCCAATGGCAGAAAACACCTATTGGATGCACAAGATTGGTTAAAAACCCTAATTGGACAAGATTAAGTTTAGGCAGGACGAAAATGTCCTAAATATTCATCCAATGACACAACACACCTATTGAATGAACAAGATTGGTTAAAAACCCTAATTGGACAAGATTAAGTGTAGGGAGGACGAAAATGACCTAAATGTTCATCCAATGACACAAAAACACCTATCGGATGCACAAGATTGGTTAGAAACCCTAATTGAACAAGATTAACTGTAGGGAGGACGAAAATGACCTAAATGTTCATCCAATGACACAAAACACCTATTTGATGCACAAGATTGGTTAAAAACCGTAATTGGATAAGATTAAGTTTAGGGAGGACGAAAATGACCTAAATATTCATCCAATGACACAACACACCTATTGAATGAACAAGATTAGTTAAAAACCCTAATTGGACAAGATTAAGCCTAGGGAGGAAGAAAATGACCTAATTGTTCATCCAATGACACAAAAACATCTATCGGATGCACAAGATTGGTTAGAAACCCTAATTGAACAAGATTGAGTGTAGGGAGGACGAAAATGACCTAAATGTTCATCCAATGACACAAAACACCTATTGGATGCACAAGATTGGTTAAAAACCCTAATTGGATAAGAATTAGCCTAAGGAGGACGAAATGACCTAAATGTTCATCCAATGACACAAAACACCTATTGGATGCACAAGATTGGTTAAAAACCCTAATTGGACAAGAATTATCATAGGGAGGACTAAAATGACCTAATTGTTGATCCAATGACACAAAAACACCAATTGGATGCACAAGATTGGTTAGAAACCATAATTGGACAAGATAAAGTGTAGGGAGGACGAAAATGACCTAAATGTTCATCCAATGACACAAAACACCTATTGGATGCACAAGATTGGTTAAAAACCCTAATTGGACAAGAATTATCATAGGGAGGACGAAAATGACCTAATTGTTCATCCAATGACACAAAAACACCTATCGGATGCACAAGATTGGTTAGAAACCCTAATTGGATAAGAATTAGCCTAAGGAGGACGAAAATGACCTAAATGTTTATCCAATGACACAAAAACACCTATCGGATGCACAAGATTGGTTAGAAACCCTAATTGAACAAGATTAAGTGTAGGGAGGACGAAAATGACCTAAATGTTCATCCAATGACACAAAACACCTATTGGATGCACAAGATTGGTTAAAAACCCTAATTGGATAAGAATTAGCCTAAGGAGGACGAAAATGACCTAAATGTTTATCCAATGACACAAAACACCTGTTGGATGCACAAGATTGGTTAAAAACCCTAATTGGACAAGAATTATCATAGGGAGGATGAAAATGAACTAATTGTTGATCCAATGACACAAAAACACCAATTGGTTAGAAACCCTAATTGGACAAGATAAAGTGTAGGGAGGACGAAAATGACCTAAGTTCATCCAATGACACAAAACACCTATTGGATGCACAAGATTGGTTAAAAACCCTAATTGGACAAGAATTAGCCTAGGGAGGACGAAAATGACCTAATTGTTCATCCAATGACACAAAAACACCTATCGGATGCACAAGATTGGGTAGAAACCCTAATTGAACAAGATTAAGTGTAGGGAGGAAGAAAATGACCTAAATGTTCATACAATGACACAAAACACCTATTGGATGCACAAGATTGGTTAAAAACCCTAATTGGACAAGATTAAGTGTAGGGAGGACGAAAATGACCTAAATGTTCATCCAATGACACAAAAACACCTATCGGATGCACAAGATTGGTTAGAAACCCTAATTGAACAAGATTAAGAGTAGGGAGGACGAAAATGACCTAAATGTTCATCCAATGACACAAAACACCTACTGGATGCACAAGATTGGTTAAAAACCCTAATTGGATAAGAATTAGAATAAGGAGGACGAAAATGACCTAAATGTTTATCCAATGACACAAAAGACCTATTGGATGCACAATATTGGTTAAAAACCCTAATTGGACAAGAATTATCATAGGGAGGACGAAAATGACCTAATTGTTCATCCAATGACACAAAAACACCAATTGGATCCACAAGATTGCTTAGAAACCCTAATTGGACAAGATAAAGTGTAGGGAGGACGAAAATGACCTAAGCGTTCATCCAATGACACAAAACACCTATTGGATGCACAAGATTGGTTAAAAACCCTAATTGGACATGAATTAGCCTAGGGAGGACGAAAATGACCTAGTTGTTCATCAAATGACACAAAAACACCTGTCGGATGCACAAGATTGGTCAGAAACCCTAATTGAACAAGATTAAGTGTAGGGAGGACGAAAATGACCTAAATGTTCATCCAATGACACAAAACACCTATTGGATGCACAAGATTGCTTAAAAACCCTAATTGAACAAGATTAAGTTTAGGGAGGACGAAAATGACCTAAATGTTCATCCAATGACACAAAACACCTATTGGATGCACAAGATTGGTTAAAAACCCTAATTGGACAAGATTAAGTGTAGGGAGGACGAAAATGACCTAAATGTTCATCCAATGACACAAAAACACCTATCGGATGCACAAGATTGGTTAGAAACCCTAATTGAACAAGATTAACTGTAGGGAGGAAGAAAATGACCTAAATGTTCATCCAATGACACAACACACCTATTGAATGAACAAGATTGGTTAAAAACCATAATTGGACAAGATTAAGTGTAGGGAGGACGAAAATGACCTAAATGTTCATCCAATGACACAAAAACACCTATCGGATGCACAAGATTGGTTAGAAACCCTAATTGAACAAGATTAAGTGTAGGGAGGACGAAAATGACCTAAATGTTCATCCAATGACACAAAACACCTATTGGATGCACAAGATTGGTTAAAAACCCTAATTGGACAAGATTAAGTTTAGGGAGGATGAAAATGACCTAAATATTCATCCAATGACACAACACACCTATTGAATGAACAAGATTGGTTAAAAACCCTAATTGGACAAGATTAAGTGTAGGGAGGACGAAAATGACCTAAATGTTCATCCAATGACACAAAAACACCTATCGGATGCACAAGATTGGTTAGAAACCCTAATTGAACAAGATTAAGTGTAGGGAGGACAAAAATGACCTAAATGTTCATCCAATGACACAAAACACCTATTGGATGCACAAGATTGCTTAAAAACCCTAATTGGACAAGATTAAGTTTAGGGAGGACGAAAATGACCTAAATGTTCATCCAATGACACAAAACACCTATTGGATGCACAAGATTGGTTAAAAACCCTAATTGGATAAGAATAAGCCTAAGGAGGACGAAAATGACCTAAATGTTCATCCAATGACACAAAACACCTATTGGATGCACAAGATTGGTTAAAAACCCTAATTGGACAAGAATTATCATAGAGAGGACGAAAATGACCTAATTGTTCATCCAATGACACAAAAACACCTATCGGATGCACAAGATTGGTTAGAAACCCTAATTGAACAAGAATTATCATAGAGAGGACGAAAATGACCTAATTGTTCATCCAATGACACAAAAACACCAATTGGATGCACAAGATTGGTTAAAAACCCTAATTGGAAAAGATTAAGTGTAGGGAGGACGAAAATGACCTAATTGTTGATCCAATGACACAAAAACACCAATTGGATGCACAAGATTGGTTAGAAACCCTAATTTGACAAGATAAAGTGTAGGGAGGACGAAAATGACCTAAATGTTCATCCAATGACACAAAACACCTATTGGATGCACAAGATTGGTTAAAAACCCTAATTGGACAAGAATTAGCCTAGGGAGGACGAAAATGACCTAATTGTTCATCCAATGACACAAAAACACCTATCGGATGCACAAGATTGGTTAGAAACCCTAATTGAACAAGATTAAGTTTTGGGAGGACGAAAATGACCTAAATGTTCATCTAATGACACAAAACACCTATTGGATGCACAAGATTGGTTAAAAACCCTAATTGGACAAGATTAAGTTTAGGGAGGACGAAAATGACCTAAATATTCATCCAATGACAAAACACACCTATTGAATGAACAAGATTGGTTAAAAACCCTAATTGGACAAGATTAAGTGTAGGGAGGACGAAAATGACCTAAATGTTCATCCAATGACACAAAACACCTATTGGATGCACAAGATTGGTTAAAAACCCTAATTGGAAAAGAATTAGCCTAAGGAGGACGAAAATGACCTAAATGTTCATCCAATGACACAAAACACCTATTGGATGCATAAGATTCGTTAAAAACCGTAATTGGATAAGATTAAGTTTAGGGAGGACGAAAATGACCTAAATATTCATCCAATGACACAACACACCTATTGAATGAACAAGATTGGTTAAAAACCCTAATTGGACAAGATTAAGTGTAGGGAGGACGAAAATAACCTAAATGTTCATCCAATGACACAAAAACACCTATCGAATGCACAAGATTGGTTAGAAACCCAAATTGAACAAGATTAACTGTAGGAAGGACGAAAATGACCTAAATGTTCATCCAATGACACAACACACCTATTGGATGCACAAGATTGGTTAAAAACCCTAATTTGACAAGAATTAGCCTAGGGAGGACAAAAATGACCTAATTGTTCATCCAATGACAGAAAAACACCTATCGGATGCACAAGATTGGTCAAAAACCCTAATTGAACAAGATTAAGTGTAGGGAGGACGAAAATAACCTAAATGTTCATCCAATGACACAAAACACCTATTGGATGCACAAGATTGCTTAAAAACCCTAATTGGACAAGATTAAGTTTAGGGAGGACGAAAATGACCTAAATATTCATCCAATGACACAACACACCTATTGAATGAACAAGATTGGTTAAAAACCCTAATTGGACAAGATTAAGTGTAGGGAGGAGGAAAATGACCTAAATGTTCATCCAATGACACAAAACACATATCGGATGCACAAGATTGGTTAGAAACCCTAATTGAACAAGATTAAGTGTAGGGAGGACGAAAATGACCTAAATGTTCATCCAATGACACAAAACACGTATTAGATGCACAAGATTGGTTAAAAACCCTAATTGGATAAGAATTAGCCTAAGGAGGACGAAAATGACCTAAATGTTCATCCAATGACACAAAACACCTATTGGATGTACAAGATTGGTTAAAAACCCTAATTGGATAAGAATTATCATAGGGAGGACGAAAATGACCTAATTGTTCATCCAATGACACAAAAACACCAATTAGAAGCACAAGATTGGTTAGAAACCCTAATTGGACAAGATAAAGTGTAGGGAGGACGAAAATGACCTAAGTGTTCATCCAATGACACAAAACACCTATTGGATGCACAAGATTGGTTAAAAACCCTAATTGGACAAGAATTAGCCTAGGGAGGACGAAAATGACCTAATTGTTCATCCAATGACACAAAAACACCTATCGGATGCACAAGATTGGTTAGAATCCCTAATTGAACAAGATTAAGTGTAGGGAGGACGAAAATGACCTAAATGTTCATCCAATGACACAAAACACCTATTGGATGCACAAGATTAGTTAAAAACCCTAATTCGACAAGAATTATTATAGAGAGGACGAAAATGACCTAATTGTTCATCCAATGACACAAAAACACCTATCGGATGCACAAGATTGGTCAGAAACCCTAATTGAACAAGATTAAGTGTAGGGACGACGAAAATGACCTAAATGTTCATCCAATGACACAAAACACCTATTGGATGCACAAGATTGCTTAAAAACCCTAATTGGACAAGATTAAGTTTAGGGAGGACGAAAATGACCTAAATGTTCATCCAATGACACAAAACACCTATTGAATGCACAAGATTGGTTAAAAACCCTAATTGGACAAGATTAAGTTTAGGGAGGACGAAAATGACCTAAATATTCATCCAATGACACAACACACCTATTGAATGAACAAGATTGGTTAAAAACCCTAATTGGACAAGATTAAGTGTAGGGAGGACGAAAATGACCTAAAAGTTCATCCAATGACACAAAACACCTATTGGATGCACAAGATTGGTTAAAAACCCTAATTGGACAAGATTAAGTGTAGGGAGGACGAAAATGACCTAAATGTTCATCCAATGACACAAAAAAACCTATCGGATGCACAAGATTGGTTAGAAACCCTAATTGAACAAGATTAACTGTAGGGAGGACGAAAATGACCTAACTGTTCATCCAATGACACAAAAACACCAATTGGATGCACAAGATTGTTCAGAAACCCTAACTGGATAAGATAAAGTGTAGGGAGGACGAAAATGACCTAAGTGTTCATACAATGACACAAAACACCTATTGGATGCACAAGATTGGTTAAAAACCCTAATTGGATAAGAATTAGCCTAAGGAGGACGAAAATGACCTAAATGTTCATCCAATGACACAAAACACCTATTGGATGCACAAGATTGGTTAAAAACCCTAATTGGATAAGAATTAGCCTAAGGAGGACGAAAATGACCTAAATGTTCATCCAATGACACAAAACACCTATTGGATGCACAAGATTGGTTAAAAACCCTAATTGGACAAGAATTATCATAGGGAGGACGAAAATGACCTAATTGTTCATCGAATGACACAAAAACACCAATTGGAAGCACAAGATTGGTTAGAAACCCTAATTGGACAAGATAAAGTGTAGGGAGGACGAAAATGACCTAACTATTCATCCAATGACACAAAACACCTATTGGATGCACAATATTGGTTAAAAACCCTAATTGGACAAAAATTATCATAGGGAGGACGAAAATGACCGAATTGTTGATCCAATGACACAAAAACACCAATTGGATGCACAAGATTGGTTACAAACCCTAATTGGACAAGATAAAGTGTAGGGAGGACGAAAATGACCTAAGTGTTCATCCAATGAAACAAAACACCTATTTGATGCACAAGATTGGTTAAAAACCCTAATTGGACAAGAATTAGCCTAGGGAGGACGCAAATGACCTAATTGTTCATCCAATGACACAAAAACACCTATCGGATGCACAAGATTGGTTAGAAACCCTAATTGAACAAGATTAAGTTTAGGGAGGACGAAAATGACCTAAATGTTCATCCAATGACACAAAACACCTATTGGATGCACAAGATTGGTTAAAAACCCTAATTGGATAAGAATTAGCCTAAGGAGGACGAAAATGACCTAAATGTTCATCCAATGACACAAAACACCTATTGGACAAGAATTATCATAGAGAGGACGAAAATGACCTAATTGTTCATCCAATGACACAAAAACACCAATTGGATGCACAAGATTGTTCAGAAACCCTAATTGGACAAGATAAAGTGTAGGGAGGACGAAAATGACCTAAGTGTTCATCCAATGACACAAAACACGTATTGGATGCACAAGATTGGTTAAAAACCTTAATTGGACAAGAATTATCCTAGGGAGGACGAAAATTACCTAATTGTTCATCCAATGACACAAAAACACCTGTCGGATGCACAAGATTGGTCAGAAACCCTAATTGAACAAGATTAAGTGTAGGGAGGACGAAAATGACCTAAATGTTCATCCAATGACACAAAACACCTATTGGATGCACAAGATTGCTTAGAAACCCTAATTGGACAAGAATTATCATAGGGAGGACGAAAATGACCTAATTGTTCATCCAATGACACAAAAACACCAATTGGAAGCACAAGATTGGTTAGAAACCCTAATTGGACAAGATAAAGTGTATGAAGGACGAAAATGACCTAAGTGTTCATCCAATGACACAAAACACCTATTGGATGCACAAGATTGGTTAAAAACCCTAATTGGACAAGAATTAGCCTAGGGAGGACGAAAATGACCTAATTGTTCATCCAATGACACAAAAACACCTATCGGATGCACAAGATTGGTTAGAAACCCTAATTGAACAAGATTAAGTTTAGGGAGGACGAAAATGACCTAAATGTTCATCCAATGACACAAAACACCTATTGGATGCACAAGATTGGTTAGAAACCCTAATTGAACAAGAATTATCATAGAGAGGACGAAAATGACCTAATTGTTCATCCAATGACACAAAAAGACCAATTGGATGCACAAGATTGGTTAGAAACCCTAATTGGACAAGATAAAGTGTAGGGAGGACGAAAATGACCTAAGTGTTCATCCAATGACACAAAACACCTATTGGATGCACAAGATTGGTTAAAAACCCTAATTGGACAAGAATTAGCCTAGGGAGAACTAAAATGACCTAATTGTTCATCCAATGACACAAAAACACCTATCGGATGCACAAGATTGGTTAGAAACCCTAATTGAACAAGATTAAGTTTAGGGAGGACGAAAATGACCTAAATGTTCATCCAATGACACAAAACACCTATTGGATGCACAAGATTGGTTAAAAACCCTAATTGGATAAGAATTAGCCTAAGGAGGACGAAAATGACCTAAATGTTCATCCAATGACACAAAACACCTATTGGATGCACAAGATTGGTTAAAAACCCTAATTGGACAAGAATTATCATAGAGAGGAAGAAAATGACCAAATTGTTCATCCAATGACACAAAAACACCAATTGGATGCACAAGATTGTTCAGAAACCCTAATTGGACAAGATAAAGTGTAGGGAGGACGAAAATGACCTAAGTGTTCATCCAATGACACAAAACACCTATTGGATGCACAAGATTGGTTAAAAACCCTAATTGGACAAGAATTAGCCTAGGGAGGACGAAAATGACCTAAATGTTCATCCAATGACACAAAACACCTATTGGATGCACAAGATTGGTTAAAAACCCTAATTGGACAAGATTAAGTTTAGGGAGGACGAAAATGTCATAAATATTCATCCAATGACACAACACACCTATTGAATGAACAAGATTGGTTAAAAACCCTAATTGGATAAGATTAAGTGTAGGGAGGACGAAAATGACCTAAATGTTCATCCAATGACACAAAAACACCAATCGGATGCACAAGATTGGTTAGAAACCCTAATTGAACAAGATTAACTATAGGGAGGACGAAAATGACCTAAATGTTCATCCAATGACACAAAACACCTATTGGATGCACAAGATTGGTTAAAAACCCTAATTGGACAAGAATTAGCCTAGGGAGGACGAAAATGACCTAATTGTTCATCCAATGACACAAAAGACCAATTGGATGCACAAGATTGGTTAGAAACCCTAATTGGACAAGAATTAGCCTAGGGTGGACGAAAATGACCTAATTGTTCATCCAATGACACAAAAACACATATTGGATGCATAAGATTGGTTAGTAACCCTAATTGGACAAGATTAAGTTTAGGGAGGACGAAAATGACCTAAATGTTCATCCAATGACACAAAACACCTATTGGATGCACAAGATTGGTTAAAAACCCTAATTGGACAAGAATTAGCCTTGGGAGGACGAAAATGACCTAATTGTTCATCCAATGACACAAAACACCAATTGGATGCACAAGATTGGTTAGAAACCGTAATTGGACAAGAATTAGCCTAGGGTGGACGAAAATGACGTAATTGTTCATCCAATGACACAAAAACACCTATTGGATGCACAAGAGTGGTTAGAAACCCTAACTGGACAAGCATAAGCCTAGGGTGGACGAAAATGACCTAATTGTTCATCCAATGACACAAAAACACATATTGGATGCACAAGATTGGTTAGAAACCCTAATTGGACAAGATTAAGTTTAGGGAGGACGAAAATGACCTAAATGTTCATCCAATGACACAAAACACCTATTGGATGCACAAGATTGGTTAAAAACCCTAATTGGACAAGAATTAGCCAAGGGAGGACGAAAATGACCTAATTGTTCATCCAATGACACAAAAACACCTGTCGGATGCACAAGATTGGTCAGAAACCCTAATTGAACAAGATTAAGTGTAGGGACGACGAAAATGACCTAAATGTTCATCCAATGACACAAAACACCTATTGGATGCACAAGATTGGTTAAAAACCCTAATTGGACAAGATTAAGTTTAGGGAGGACGAAAATGACCTAAATATTCATCCAATGACAAAACACACCTATTGAATGAACAAGATTGGTTAAAAACCCTAATTGGACAAGATTAAGTGTAGGGAGGACGAAAATGACCTAAATGTTCATCCAATGACACAAAAACACCTATCGGATGCACAAGATTGGTTAGAAACCCTAATTGAAAAAGATAAACTGTAGGGAGGACGAAAATGACCTAAATGTTCATCCAATGACACAAAACACCTATTGGATGCACAAGATTGGTTAAAAACCGTAATTAGATAAGATTAAGTTTAGGGAGGACGAAAATGACCTAAATATTCATCCAATGACACAACACACCTATTGAATGAACAAGATTGGTTAAAAACCCTAATTGGACAAGATTAAGTGTAGGGAGGACGAAAATGACCTAAATGTTCATCCAATGACACAAAAACACCTATCGGATGCACAAGATTGGTTAGAAACCCTAATTGAACAAGATTAAGTGTAGGGAGGACGAAAATGACCTAAATGTTCATCCAATGACACAAAACACCTATTGGATGCACAAGATTGGTTAAAAACCCTAATTGGATAAGAATTAGCCTAAGGAGGACGAAAATGACCTAAATGTTCATCCAATGACACAAAACACCTATTGGATGCACAAGAATGGTTAAAAACCCTAATTGGACAAGAATTATCATAGAGAGGACGAAAATGACCAAATTGTTCATCCAATGACACAAAAACACCAATTGGATGCACAAGATTGTTCAGAAACCCTAATTGGACAAGATAAAGTGTAGGGAGGACGAAAATGACCTAAGTGTTCATCCAATGACACAAAACACCTATTGGATGCACAAGATTAGTTAAAAACCCTAATTGGACAAGAATTATCATAGAGAGGACGAAAATGACCTAATTGTTCATCCAATGACACAAAAACATTAATTGGATGCACAAGATTGGTCAGAAACCCTAATTGGACAAGATAAAGTGTAGGGAGGACGAAAATGACCTAAGTTCATCCAATGACACAAAACACCTATTGGATGCACAAGATTGGTTAAAAACCCTAATTGGACAAGAATTAGCCTAGGGAGGACGAAAATGACCTAATTGTTCATCCAATGACACAAAAACACCTGTCGGATGCACAGGATTGGTCAGAAACCCTAATTGAACAAGATTAAGTGTAGGGAGGACGAAAATGACCTAAATGTTCATCCAATGACACAAAACACCTTTTGGATGCACAAGATTGCTTAAAAACCCTAATTGGACAAGATTAAGTTTAGGGAGGACGAAAATGACCTAAATGTTCATCCAATGACACGAAACACCTATTGGATGCACAAGATTGGTTAAAAACCCTAATTGGACAAGATTAAGTTTAGGGAGGACGAAAATGACCTAAATATTCATCCAATGACACAACACACCTATTGAATGCACAAGATTGGTTAAAAACCCTAATTGGACAAGATTAAGTGTAGGGAGGACGAAAATGACCTAAATGTTCATCCAATGACACAAAAACACCTATCGGATGCACAAGATTGGTTAAAAACCCTAATTGGACAA
>JBBPBS010001093.1:55513-102315 GCA_037974835.1 Cicer judaicum
TGTTCATCCAATGACACAAAAACACCCATTGGATGCACAAGATTAGTTAAAAACCCTAATTGGACAAGATTAAGTGTAGGGAGAACGAAAATGACCTAAATGTTCATCCAATGACACAAAACACCAATTGGATGCACAAGATTGGTTAACAACCCTAATTGGACAAGATTAAATGTGGGGAGGACGAAAATGACCGAAATGTTCATCCAATGACACAAAACACTTATTGGATGCACAATATTGGTCAAAAACCCTAATTGGATAAGAATTAGCCTAGAGAGGACGAAAATGACCTAACTGTTCATCCAATGACACAAAACACCTATTGGATGCACAAGATTGGTTAAAAACCCTAATTCGACAAGAATTAGCCTAGGGAGGACGAAAATGACCTAATTGTTCATCCAATGACACAAAAACACCCATTGGATGCACAAGATTAGTTAAAAACCCTAATTGGACAAGATTAAGTGTAGGGAGAACGAAAATGACCTAAATGTTCATCCAATGACACAAAACACCTATTGGATGCACAAGATTGGTTAACAACCCTAATTGGACAAGATTAAATGTGGGGAGGACGAAAATGACGTAA
Organism: Cicer judaicum; assembly: GCA_037974835.1. Taxonomy (NCBI): domain Eukaryota; kingdom Viridiplantae; phylum Streptophyta; class Magnoliopsida; order Fabales; family Fabaceae; genus Cicer; species Cicer judaicum. The sequence goes on from JBBPBS010001093.1 coordinate 56,109, forward strand.
ATGTTCATCCAATGACACAAAACACGTATTGGAAGCACAAGATTGGTTAAAAACCCTAATTGGATAAGAATTAGCCTAGGGAGGACGAAAATGACCTAATTGTTCATCCAATGACACAAAAACACCAATTGGATGCACAAGATTAGTTAGAAACCCTAATTGGACAAGATTAAGTGTAGGGAGGACGAAAATGAAGTAAATGTTCATCCAATGACACAAAACACGTATTGGATGCACAAGATTGGTTTTAAACCCTAATTGGACAAGAATTAACAAAGGGAGGATCAAAATGACCTAATTGTTCATCCAATGACACAAAAACACCAATTGGATGCACAAGATTGGTTAGAAACCCTAATTGGACAAGATTAAGTGTAGGGAGGACGAAAATCACGTAAATGTTCATCCAATGACACAAAATCCTATTGAATGCACAAGATTGGTTAAAAACCCTAATTGGACAAGATTAAGTGTAGGGAGGACGAAAATGACCTAAATATTCATCCAATGACCCAAAACACCTATTGGATGCACAAGATTGGTTAAAAACCCTAATTGGACAAGAATTAGCCTAGGGAGGACGAAAATGACCTAAGTGTTCAACCAATGACACAAAAACACTTATTGGATGCACAAGATTGTTTAAAAACCTTAATTTGATAAGATTTAGCTTAGGGAGGAAGAAAATGACCTAACTGTTCATCTAATGACACAAAAACACCTATCGGATACACAAGATTGGTTAGAAACCCTAATTGGAAAAGATTAACTGTAGGGAGGACGAAAATGACCTAAATGTTTATCCAATGACACAAAACACCTATTGGATGCACAAGATTGGTTAAAAACCCTAATTGGATAAGAATTAGCGTAGGGAGGACGAAAATGACCTAAATGTTCCTCCAATGACACAAAACACCTATTGGATACACAAGATTTGTTAAAAACCCTAATTGGACAAGAATTATCCTAGGGAGGACAAAAATGACCTAATTGTTCATCCAATGACACAAAAACACCAATTGGATGTACAAGATTGGTTAGAAACCTTAATTGGACAAGATAAAGTGTAGGGAGAGCGAAAATGACCTAAATGTTCATCCAATGACACAAAATACCTATTGGATGCACAAGATTGGTTAAAAACCCTAATTGGACAAGATTAAGTGTAGGGAGGACGAAAATGTCCTAAATATTCATCTAATGACACAAAACACTTATTGGATCCACAAGATTGGTTAAAAACCCTAATTGGACAAGATTAAGTGTAGGGAGGACGAAAATGACCTAAACGTTTATCCAATGACACAAAACACGTATTGGATGCACAAGATTGGTTAAAAATCCTAATTGGACAGGAATTAGCCTAGGGAGGACGGAAATTACCTAATTGTTCATCCAATGACACAAAAACACCCATTGGATGCACAAGATTGGTTAAAAACCCTAATTGGACAAGATTAAGTGTAGGGAGGACGAAAATGACCTAAATGTTCATCCAATGACACAAAACACCTATTGGATGCAAAAGATTGGTTAAAAATCCTAATTGGACAAGAATTAGCCTAGGGAGGACAAAAATGACCCAAATGTTCATCCAATAACACACAAAACACCTATTGGATGCACAAGATTGGTTAAAAACCCAAATTGGATAAGATTAAGTGTAGGGAGGACGAAAATGACCTAAATGTTCATCCAATGACACAAAACACCTATTGGATACACAAGATTGGTTAAAAACCCTAATTGGACAAGAATTAGCCTAGGGAGGAAGAAAATCACCTAATTGTCCATCCAATGACACAAAAACACCCATTGGATGCACAAGATTAGTTAAAAACCCTAATTGGACAAGATTAAGTGTAGGGAGAACGAAAATGACCTAAATGTTCATCCAATGACACAAAACACCAATTGGATGCACAAGATTGGTTAACAACCCTAATTGGACAAGATTAAATGTGGGGAGGACGAAAATGACCTAAATGTTCATCCAATGACACAAAACACTTATTGGATGCACAAGATTGGTCAAAAACCCTAATTCGATAAGAATTAGCCTAGAGAGGACGAAAATGACCTAAGTGTTCATCCAATGACACAAAACACCTATTGGATGCACAAGATTGGTTAAAAGCCCTAATTGGACAAGAATTAGCCTAGGGAGGACGAAAATGACCTAATTGTTCATCCAATTACACAAAAACACCTATCGGATGCACAAGATTGGTTAGAAACCCTAATTGGACAAGATTAAGTGTAGAGAGGACGAAAATGACCTAAATGTTCATCCAATGACACAAAACACCTAATGGATGCACAATATTGGTTAAAAACCCTAATTGGATAAGAATTAGCCTAGGGAGGACGAAAATGACCTAATTGTTCATCCAATGACACAAAACACCTAATGGATGCACAATATTGGTTAAAAACCCTAATTGGATAAGAATTAGCCTAGGGAGGACGAAAATGACCTAATTGTTCATCCAATGACACAAAACACCTAATGGATGCACAATATTGGTTAAAAATCCTAATTGGACCAGAATTTGCCTAGGGAGGACGAAAATGACCTAAATGTTCATCCAATGACACAAAAACAGCCATTGGATGCACAAGATTGGTTAAAAACCCTAATTGGACAAGATTAAGTGTAGGGAGGACGAAAATGACCTAAATGTTCATCCAATGGCACAAAATACCAATTGCATGCACAAGATTGGTTAAAAACCCTAATTGGACAAGAATTAGCCTAGGGAGGACAAAAATGACCTAACTGTTCATCCAATGACACCAAAACACCAATTGGATGCACAAGATTGGTTAGAAACCCTAATTGGACAAGATAAAGTGTAGGGAGGACGAAAATGACGTAAATGTTCATCCAATGACACAAAACACGTATTGGATGCACAAGATTGGTTAAAAACCCTAATTGGACAAGATTAAGTGTAGGGAGGACAAAAATGACGTAAATGTTCATCCAATGACACAAAACACGTATTGGATGCACAAGATTGGTTAAAAACCCTAATTGGATAAGAATTAGCCTAGGGAGGACGATAATGACCTAAACATTCAGCCAATGACACAAAACACCTATTGGATGCACAAGATTGGTTTTAAACCCTAATTGGTTAAGAATTATCAAAGGGAGGACGAAAATGACTTAATTGTTCATCCAATGACACAAAAACACCAATTGGATGCACAAGATTGGTTAGAAACCCTAATTGGACAAGATTAAGTGTAGGGATGATGAAAATGACGTAAATGTTCATCCAATGACACAAAATCCTATTGAATGCACAAGATTGGTTAAAAACCCTAATTGGACAAGATTAAGTGTAGGGAGGACGAAAATGACCTAAATATTCATCCAATGACACAAATAACCTATTGGATGCACAAGATTGGTTAAAAACCCTAATTGGACAAGAATTAGCCTAGGGAGGACGAAAATGACCTAAGTGTTCAACCAATGACACAAAAACACTTATTGGATGCACAAGATTGGTTAAAAACCTTAATTGGATAAGATTTAGCTTAGGGAGGAAGAAAATGACCTAATTGTTCATCTAATGACACAAAAACACCTATCGGATACACAAGATTGGTTAGAAACCCTAATTGGACAAGATTAAGTGTAGGGAGGACGAAAATGACCAAAATGTTTATCCAATGACACAAAACACGTATTGGATGCACAAGATTGGTTAAAAATCCTAATTGGACAAGAATTAGCCTAGGGAGGACGGAAATTACCTAATTGTTCATCCAATGACACAAAAACACGCATTGGATGCACAAGATTGGTTAAGAACCCTAATTGGACAAGATTAAGTGTAGGGAGGACGAAAATGACCTAAATGTTCATCCAATGACACAAAACACCTATTGGATGCAAAAGATTGGTTAAAAATCCTAATTGGACAAGAATTAGCCTAGGGAGGACAAAAATGACCCAAATGTTCATCCAATAACACACAAAACACCTATTGGATGCACAAGATTGGTTAAAAACCCAAATTGGATAAGATTAAGTGTAGGGAGGACGAAAATGACCTAAATGTTCATCCAATGACACAAAACACCTATTGGATGCACAAGATTTGTTAAAAACCCTAATTGGACAAGAATTAGCCTAGGGAGGAAGAAAATCACCTAATTGTCCATCCAATGACACAAAAACACTCATTGGATGCACAAGATTAGTTAAAAACCCTAATTGGACAAGATTAAGTGTAGGGAGAACGAAAATGACCTAAATGTTCATCCAATGACACAAAACACCAATTGGATGCACAAGATTGGTTAACAACCCTAATTGGACAAGATTAAATGTGGGGAGGACGAAAATGACCTAAATGTTCATCCAATGACACAAAACACTTATTGGATGCACAAGATTGGTCAAAAACCCTAATTGGATAAGAATTAGCCTAGAGAGGACGAAAATGACCTAAATGTTCATCCAATGACACAAAACACCTATTGGATGCACAAGATTGGTTAAAAACCCTAATTGGACAAGAATTAGCCTAGGGAGGACAAAAATGACCTAATTGTTCATCCAATGACACAAAAACACCTATCGGATGCACAAGATTGGTTAGAAACCCTAATTGGACAAGATTAAGTGTAGAGAGGACGAAAATGACCTAAATGTTCATCCAATGACACAAAACACCTATTGGATGCACAATATTGGTTAAATATCCTAATTGGACCAGAATTCGCCTAGGGAGGACGAAAATGACCTAAATGTTCATCCAATGACACAAAAACAGCCATTGGATGCACAAGATTGGTTAAAAACCCTAATTGGACAAGATTAAGTGTAGGGAGGACGAAAATGACCTAAATGTTCATCCAATGGCACAAAATACCAATTGCATGCACAAGATTGGTTAAAAACCCTAATTGGACAAGAATTAGCCTAGGGAGGACAAAAATGACCTAACTGTTCATCAAATGACACCAAAACACCAATTGGATGCACAAGATTGGTTAAAAACCCTAATTGGACAAGATAAAGTGTAGGGAGGACGAAAATGACGTAAATGTTCATCCAATGACACAAAACACGTATTGGATGCACAAGATTGGTTAAAAACCCTAATTGGATAAGAATTAGCCTAGGGAGGACGATAATGACCACCTAATTGTTCATCCAATGACACAAAAACACCTATTGGATGTACAAGATTGGTTAGAAACCCTAATTGGACAAGATAAAGTGTAGGGAGAGCGAAATGACCTAAATGTTCATCCAATGACACAAAAACACCTATCAGATGCACAAGATTGGTTAGAAACCCTAATTGAATAAGATTAAGTGTAGGGAGGACGAAAATGACCTAAATGTTCATCCAATGACACAAAACACCTATTGGATGCACAAGATTGGTTAAAAACCCTAATTGGACAAGATTAAGTGTAGGGAGGACAAAAATGACGTAAATGTTCATCCAATGACACAAAACACGTATTGGATGCACAAGATTGGTTAAAAACCCTAATTGGATAAGAATTAGCCTAGGGAGGACGATAATGACCACCTAATTGTTCATCCAATGACACAAAAACACCAATTGGATGTACAAGATTGGTTAGAAACCCTAATTGGACAAGATAAAGTGTAGGGAGAGCGAAATGACCTAAATGTTCATCCAATGACACAAAAACACCTATCAGATGCACAAGATTGGTTAGAAACCCTAATTGAACAAGATTAAGTGTAGGGAGGACGAAAATGACCTAAATGTTCATCCAATGACACAAAACACCTATTGGATGCACAAGATTGGTTAAAAACCCTAATTGGACAAGATTAAGTTTAGGGAGGACGAAAATGACCTAAATGTTCATCCAATGACACAAAACACCTATTGGATGCACAAGATTGGTTAAAAACCCTAATTGGATAAGAATTAGCGTAGGGAGGACGAAAGTGACCTAATTGTTCATCCAATGACACAAAAACACCAATTGGATGTACAAGATTGGTTAGAAACCCTAATTGGACAAGATAAAGTGTAGGGAGAGCGAAATGACCTAAATGTTCATCCAATGACACAAAAACACCTATCGGATGCACAAGATTGGTTAGAAACCCTAATTGAACAAGATTAAGTGTAGGGAGGACGAAAATGACCTAAATGTTCATCCAATGACACAAAACACCTATTGGATGCACAAGATTGGTTAAAAACCCTAATTGGATAAGAATTAGCCTAAGGAGGACGAAAATGACCTAAATGTTCATCCAAAGACACAAAACACGTATTGGAGGCACAAGATTGGTTAAAAACCCTAATTGAACAAGAATTATCATAGGGAGGACGAAAATGACCTAATTGTTCATCCAATGACACAAAAACACCAATTGGATGCACAAGATTGGTTAGAAACCCTAATTGGAAAAGATAAAGTGTAGGGAGGACGAAAATGACCTAAGTGTTCATCCAATGACACAAAACACCTATTGGATGCACAAGATTGGTTAAATACCCTAATTGGACAACAATTAGCCTAGGGAGGACGAAAATGACCTAATTGTTCATCCAATGACACAAAAACACCAATTGGATGCACAATATTGGTTAGAAACCCTAATTGAACAAGATTAAGTGTAGGGAGGACGAAAATGACCTAAATGTTCATCCAATGACACAAAACACCTATTGGTTGCACAAGATTGGTTAAAAACCCTAATTGGATAAGAATTAGCCTAAGGAGGACGAAAATGACCTAAATGTTCATCCAATGACACAAAACACCTATTGGATGCACAAGATTGGTTAAAAACCCTAATTGGACAAGAATTATAATAGGGAGGAGGAAAATGACCTAATTGTTCATCCAATGACACAAAAACACCAATTGGATGCACAAGATTGGTTAGAAACCCTAATTGGAAAAGATAAAGTGTAGGGAGGACGAAAATGACCTAAATGTTCATCCAATGACACAAAACACCTATTGGATGCACAAGATTGGTTAAAAACCCTAATTGGACAAGATTAAGTTTAGGGAGGACGAAAATGACCTAAATATTCATCCAATGACACAACACACCTATTGGATGCACAAGATTGGTTAAAAACCCTAATTGGACAAGAATTATCATAGGGAGGACGAAAATGACCTAATTGTTCATCCAATGACACAAAACACCTATTGGTTGCACAAGATTGGTTAAAAACCCTAATTGGATAAGAATTAGCCTAAGGAGGACGAAAATGACCTAAATGTTCATCCAATGACACAAAACACCTATTGGATACACAAGATTGGTTAAAAACCCTAATTGGACAAGAATTATCATAGGGAGGACGAAAATGACCTAAATGTTCATCCAATGACACAAAACACCTATTGGATGCACAAGATTGGTTAAAAACCCTAATTGGACAAGAATTAGCATAGGGAGGACGAAAATGACCTAATTGTTCATCCAATGACACAAAACACCTATTGGATGCACAAGATTGGTTAAAAACCCTAATTGGACAAGAATTAGCCTAGGGAGGACGAAAATGACCTAATTGTTCATCCAATGACACAAAAACACCTATCGGATGCACAAGATTGGTTAGAAACCCTAATTGAACAAGATTAAGCGTAGGGAGGACGAAAATGACCTAAATGTTCATCCAATGACACAAAACACCAATTGGTTGCACAAGATTGGTTAAAAACCCTAATTGGACAAGATTAAGTGTAGGGAGGACGAAAATGACCTAAATGTTCATCCAATGACACAAAACACTTATTGGATGCACAAGATTGGTTAAAAACCCTAATTGGATAAGAATTAGCCTAGGGAGGACGAAAATGACCTAAGTGTTCATCCAATGACATAAAACACCTATTGGATGCACAGGATTGGTTAAAAACCCTAATTGGACAAGAATTAGCCTAGGGAGGACGAAAATGACCTAATTATTCATCCAATGACACAAAAACACCTATCGGATGCACAAGATTGGTTAGAAACCCTAATTGAACAAGATTAAGTGTAGGGAGGACGAAAATGACCTAAATGTTCATCCAATGACACAAAACACCTATTGGATGCACAAGATTGGTTAAAAACCCTAATTGGATAAGAATTAGCGTAGGGAGGACGAAAATGACCTAAATGTTCCTCCAATGACACAAAACACCTATTGGATACACAAGATTTGTTAAAAACCCTAATTGGACAAGAATTATCCTAGGGAGGACAAAAATGACCTAATTGTTCATCCAATGACACAAAAACACCAATTGGATGTACAAGATTGGTTAGAAACCTTAATTGGACAAGATAAAGTGTAGGGAGAGCGAAAATGACCTAAATGTTCATCCAATGACACAAAATACCTATTGGATGCACAAGATTGGTTAAAAACCCTAATTGGACAAGATTAAGTGTAGGGAGGACGAAAATGACCTAAATATTCATCTAATGACACAAAACACTTATTGGATCCACAAGATTGGTTAAAAACCCTAATTGGACAAGATTAAGTGTAGGGAGAACGAAAATGACCTAAATGTTTATCCAATGACACAAAACACGTATTGGATGCACAAGATTGGTTAAAAATCCTAATTGGACAAGAATTAGCCTAGGGAGGACGGAAATTACCTAATTGTTCATCCAATGACACAAAAACACCCATTGGATGCACAAGATTGGTTAAAAACCCTAATTGGACAAGATTAAGTGTAGGGAGGACGAAAATGACCTAAATGTTCATCCAATGACACAAAACACCTATTGAATGCAAAAGATTGGTTAAAAATCCTAATTGGACAAGAATTAGCCTAGGGAGGACAAAAATGACCCAAATGTTCATCCAATAACACACAAAACACCTATTGGATGCACAAGATTGGTTAAAAACCCAAATTGGATAAGATTAAGTGTAGGGAGGACGAAAATGACCTAAATGTTCATCCAATGACACAAAACACCTATTGGATGCACAAGATTGGTTAAAAACCCTAATTGGACAAGAATTAGCCTAGGGAGGAAGAAAATCACCTAATTGTCCATCCAATGACACAAAAACACCCATTGGATGCACAAGATTGGTTAAAAACCCTAATTGGACAAGATTAAGTGTAGGGAGGACGAAAATGACCTAAATGTTCATCCAATGACACAAAACACCTATTGGATGCAAAAGATTGGTTAAAAATCCTAATTGGACAAGAATTAGCCTAGGGAGGACAAAAATGACCCAAATGTTCATCCAATAACACACAAAACACCTATTGGATGCACAAGATTGGTTAAAAACCCAAATTGGATAAGATAAAGTGTAGGGAGGACGAAAATGACCTAAATGTTCATCCAATGACACAAAACACCTATTGGATGCACAAGATTGGTTAAAAACCCTAATTGGACAAGAATTAGCCTAGGGAGGAAGAAAATCACCTAATTGTCCATCCAATGACACAAAAACACCCATTGGATGCACAAGATTAGTTAAAAACCCTAATTGGACAAGATTAAGTGTAGGGAGAACGAAAATGACCTAAATGTTCATCCAATGACACAAAACACCAATTGGATGCACAAGATTGGTTAACAACCCTAATTGGACAAGATTAAATGTGGGGAGGACGAAAATGACCTAAATGTTCATCCAATGACACAAAACACTTATTGGATGCACAAGATTGGTCAAAAACCCTAATTGGATAAGAATTAGCCTAGAGAGGACGAAAATGACCTAAGTGTTCATCCAATGACACAAAACACCTAATGGATGCACAAGATTGGTTAAAAACCCTAATTGGACAAGAATTAGCCTAGGGAGGACGAAAATGACCTAATTGTTCATCCAATGACACAAAAACACCTATCGGATGCACAAGATTGGTTAGAAACCCTAATTGGACAAGATTAAGTGTAGAGAGGACGAAAATGACCTAAATGTTCATCCAATGACACAAAACACCTATTGGATGCACAATATTGGTTAAATATCCTAATTGGACCAGAATTTGCCTAGGGAGGACGAAAATGACCTAAATGTTCATCCAATGACACAAAAACAGCCATTGGATGCACAAGATTGGTTAAAAACCCTAATTGGACAAGATTAAGTGTAGGGAGGACGAAAATGACCTAAATGTTCATCCAATGGCACAAAATACCAATTGCATGCACAAGATTGGTTAAAAACCCTAATTGGACAAGAATTAGCCTAGGGAGGACAAAAATGACCTAACTGTTCATCAAATGACACCAAAACACCAATTGGATGCACAAGATTGGTTAGAAACCCTAATTGGACAAGATAAAGTGTAGGGAGGACGAAAATGACGTAAATGTTCATCCAATGACACAAAACACGTATTGGATGCACAAGATTGGTTAAAAACCCTAATTGGACAAGATTAAGTGTAGGGAGGACAAAAATGACGTAAATGTTCATCCAATGACACAAAACACGTATTGGATGCACAAGATTGGTTAAAAACCCTAATTGGATAAGAATTAGCCTAGGGAGGACGATAATGACCACCTAATTGTTCATCCAATGACACAAAAACACCAATTGGATGTACAAGATTGGTTAGAAACCCTAATTGGACAAGATAAAGTGTAGGGAGAGCGAAATGACCTAAATGTTCATCCAATGACACAAAAACACCTATCAGATGCACAAGATTGGTTAGAAACCCTAATTGAATAAGATTAAGTGTAGGGAGGACGAAAATGACCTAAATGTTCATCCAATGACACAAAACACCTATTGGATGCACAAGATTGGTTAAAAACCCTAATTGGACAAGATTAAGTTTAGGGAGGACGAAAATGACCTAAATATTTATCCAATGACACAACACACCTATTGAATGAACAAGATTGGTTAAAAACCCTAATTGGACAAGATTAAGTGTAGGGAGGACGAAAATGACCTAAATGTTCATCCAATGACACAAAAACACCTATCGGATGCACAAGATTGGCTAGAAACCCTAATTGAACAAGATTAAGTGTAGGGAGGACGAAAATGACCTAAATGTTCATCCAATGACACAAAACACCTATTGGATGCACAAGATTGGTTAAAAACCCTAATTGGACAAGAATTATCATAGGGAGGACGAAAATGACCTAATTGTTCATCCAATGACACAAAAACACCAATTGGATGCACTAGATTGCTTAGAAACCCTAATTGGACAAGATAAAGTGTAGGGAGGACGGAAATGACCTAAGTGTTCATCCAATGACACAAAACACCTATTGGATGCACAAGATTGGTTAAAAACCCTAATTGGACAAGAATTAGCCTTGGGAGGACGAAAATGACCTAATTGTTCATCCAATGACACAAAAACACCTGTCGGATGCACAAGATTGGTCAGAAACCCTAATTGAACAAGATAAAGTGTAGGGAGGACGAAAATGACCTAAATGTTCATCCAATGACACAAAACACCTATTGGATGCACAAGATTGCTTAAAAACCCTAATTGGACAAGAATTATCATAGGGAGGACGAAAATGACCTAATTGTTCATCCAATGACACAAAAACACCAATTGGATGCACAAGATTGGTTAGAAACCCTAATTGGAAAAGATAAAGTGTAGGGAGGACGAAAATGACCTAAGTGTTCATCCAATGACACATAACACCTATTAGATGCACAAGATTGGTTAAAAACCCTAATTGGACAAGAATTAGCCTAGGGAGGACGAAAATGACCTAATTGTTCATCCAATGACACGAAAACACCTGTGGGATGCACAAGATTGGTCAGAAACCCTAATTGAACAAGATTAAGTGTTGGGAGGACGAAAATGACCTAAATGTTCATCCAATGACACAAAACACCTATTGGATGCACAAGATTGGTTAAAAACCCTAATTGGATAAGAATTAGCCTAAGGAGGACGAAAATGACCTAAATGTTTATCCAATGACACAAAACACCTATTGGATGCACAAGATTGGTTAAAAACCCTATTTGGACAAGAATTATCATAGGGAGGACGAAAATGACCTAATTGTTCATCCAATGACACAAAAACACCAATTGGATGCACAAGATTGGTTAGAAACCCTAATTGGAAAAGATAAAGTGTAGGGAGGACGAAAATGACCTAAGTGTTCATCCAATGACACAAAACACCTATTGGATGCACAAGATTGGTTAAAAACCCTAATTGGATAAGAATTAGCCTAAGGAGGACGAAAATGACCTAAATGTTCATCCAATGACACAAAAAACCTATTGGATGCAACAGATTGGTTAAAAACCCTAATTGGATAAGAATTAGCCTAAGGAGGACAAAAATGACCAAAATGTTCATCCAATGACACAAAACACCTATTGGATGCACAAGATTGGTTAAAAACCCTAATTGGACAAGAATTAGCCTAGGGAGGACGAAAATGACCTAATTGTTCATCCAATGACACAAAAACACCTATCGGATGCACAAGATTGGTTAGAAACCCTAATTGAACAAGATTAAGTGTAGGGAGGACGAAAATGACCTAAATGTTCATCCAATGACACAAAACACCAATTGGTTGCACAAGATTGGTTAAAAACCCTAATTGGACAAGATTAAGTGTAGGGAGGACGAAAATGACCTAAATGTTCATCCAATGACACAAAACAGTTATTGGATGCACAAGATTGGTTAAAAACCCTAATTGGATAAGAATTAGCCTAAGGAGGACGAAAATGACCTAAGTGTTCATCCAATGACATAAAACACCTATTGGATGCACAAGATTGGTTAAAAACCCTAATTGGACAAGAATTAGCCTAGGGAGGACGAAAATGACCTAATTGTTCATCCAATGACACAAAAACACCTATCGGATGCACAAGATTGGTTAGAAACCCTAATTGAACAAGATTAAGTGTAGGGAGGACGAAAATGACCTAAATGTTCATCCAATGACACAAAACACCAATTGGTTGCACAAGATTGGTTAAAAACCCTAATTGGACAAGATTAAGTGTAGGGAGGACGAAAATGACCTAAATGTTCATCCAATGACACAAAACACTTATTGGATGCACAAGATTGGTTAAAAACCCTAATTGGATAAGAATTAGCCTATGGAGGACGAAAATGACCTAATTGTTCATCCAATGACACAAAACACCTATTGGATGCACAAGATTGGTTAGAAACCCTAATTGAACAAGATTAAGTGTAGGGAGGACGAAAATGACCTAAATGTTCATCCAATGACACAAAACACCAATTGGATGCACAAGATTGGTTAAAAACCCTAATTGGACAAGATTAAGTTTAGGGAGGACGAAAATGACCTAAATATTCATCCAATGACACAACACACCTATTGAATGAACAAGATTGGTTAAAAACCCTAATTGGACAAGATTAAGTGTAGGGAGGACGAAAATGACCTAAATATTCATCCAATGACACAACACACCTATTGAATGAACAAGATTGGTTAAAAACCCTAATTGGACAAGATTAAGTGTAGGGAGGACGAAAATGACCTAAATGTTCATCCAATGACACAAAACACTTATTGGATGCACAAGATTGGTTAAAAACCCTAATTGGATAAGAATTAGCCTAGGGAGGACGAAAATGACCTAAGTGTTCATCCAATGACATAAAACACCTATTGGATGCACAAGATTGGTTAAAAACCCTAATTGGACAAGAATTAGCCTAGGGAGGACGAAAATGACCTAATTGTTCATCCAATGACACAAAAACACCAATTGGATGCACAAGATTGGTTAGAAACCCTAATTGAACAAGATTAAGTGTAGGGAGGACGAAAATGACCTAAATGTTCATCCAAAGACACAAAACACCTATTGGAGGCACAAGATTGGTTAAAAACCCTAATTGAACAAGAATTATCATAGGGAGGACGAAAATGACCTAATTGTTCATCCAATGACACAAAAACACCAATTGGATGCACAAGATTGGTTAGAAACCCTAATTGGACAAGATAAAGTGTAGGGAGGACGAAAATGACCTAAGTATTCATCCAATGACACAAAACACCTATTGGATGCACAAGATTGGTTAAAAACCCTAATTGGACAAGAATTAGCCTAGGGAGGACGAAAATGACCTAATTGTTCATCCAATGACACAAAAACACCTATCGGATGCACAAGATTAGTTAAAAACCCTAATTGGACAAGATTAAGTGTAAGGAGAACGAAAATGACCTAAATGTTCATCCAATGACACAAAACACCTATTGGATGCACAAGATTGGTTAACAACCCTAATTGGACAAGATTAAATGTGGGGAGGACGAAAATGACCTAAATGTTCATCCAATGACACAAAACACTTATTGGATGCACAAGATTGGTCAAAAACCCTAATTGGATAAGAATTAGCCTAGAGAGGACGAAAATGACCTAAGTGTTCATCCAATGACACAAAACACCTATTGGATGCACAAGATTGGTTAAAAACCCTAATTGGACAAGAATTAGCCTAGGAAGGACGAAAATGACCTAATTGTTCATCCAATGACACAAAAACACCTATCGGATGAACAAGATTGGTTAGAAACCCTAATTGGACAAGATTAAGTGTAGAGAGGACGAAAATGACCTAAATGTTCATCCAATGACACAAAACACCTAATGGATGCACAATATTGGTTAAAAATCCTAATTGGACAAGAATTTGCCTAGGGAGGACGAAAATGACCTAAATGTTCATCCAATGACACAAAAACACCCATTGGATGCACAAGATTGGTTAAAAACCCTAATTGGACAAGATTAAGAGTAGGGAGGACGAAAATGACCTAAATGTTCATCCAATGACACAAAACACCTATTGGATGCAAAAGATTGGTTAAAAATCTTAATTGGACAAGAATTAGCCTAGGGACGACAAAAATGACCTAAATGTTCATCCAATATCACACAATACACCTATTGGATGCACAAGATTGGTTAAAATCCCTAATTGGATAAGAATTAGCCTAGGCAGGACGAAAATGACTTAAGTGTTCAACCAATGACACAAAAACACTTATTGGATACACAAGATTGGTTAAAAACCCTAATTGGACAAGAATTAGCCTAGGGAGGAAGAAAATGACCTAATTGTTCATCCAATGTCACAAAAACACCTATGGGATGCACAAGATTGGTTAGAAACCCTAATTGGACAAGATTAAGTGTAGGGAGGACGAAAATGACCTAAATGTTCATCCAATGACACAAAACACCTATTGGATGCACAAGATTGGTTAAAAACCCTAATTGGATAAGAATTAGCCTAGGGAGGACGAAAATGACCTAAATGTTCCTCCAATGACACAAAAACACCTATTGGATGCACAAGATTTGTTAAAAACCCTAATTGGACAAGAATTAGCCTAGGGAGGAAGAAAATAACCTAATTGTTTATCCAATGACACAAAAACACCCATTGGATGCACAAGATTAGTTAAAAACCCTAATTGGACAAGATTAAGTGTAAGGAGAACGAAAATGACCTAAATGTTCATCCAATGACACAAAACACCTATTGGATGAACAAGATTGGTTAACAACCCTAATTGGACAAGATTAAATGTGGGGAGGGCGAAAATGACCTAAATGTTCATCCAATGACACAAAACACTTATTGGATGCACAAGATTGGTCAAAAACCCTAATTGGATAAGAATTAGCCTAGAGAGGACGAAAATGACCTAAGTGTTCATCCAATGACACAAAACACCTATTGGATGCACAAGATTGGTTAAAAACCCTAATTGGACAAGAATTAGCCTAGGGAGGACGAAAATGACCTAATTGTTCATCCAATGACACAAAAACACCTATCGGATGCACAAGATTGGTTAGAAACCCTAATTGGACAAGATTAAGTGTAGAGAGGACGAAAATGACCTAAATGTTCATCCAATGACACAAAACACCTAATGGATGCACAATATTGGTTAAAAATCCTAATTGGACAAGAATTTGCCTAGGGAGGACGAAAATGACCTAAATGTTCATCCAATGACACAAAAACACCCATTGGATGCACAAGATTGGTTAAAAACCCTAATTGGACAAGATTAAGAGTAGGGAGGACGAAAATGACCTAAATGTTCATCCAATGACACAAAACACCTATTGGATGCAAAAGATTGGTTAAAAATCTTAATTGGAAAAGAATTAGCCTAGGGAGGACAAAAATGACCTAAATGTTCATCCAATATCACACAATACACCTATTGGATGCACAAGATTGGTTAAAATCCCTAATTGGATAAGAATTAGCCTAGGCAGGACGAAAATGACTTAAGTGTTCAACCAATGACACAAAAACACTTATTGGATACACAAGATTGGTTAAAAACCCTAATTGGACAAGAATTAGCCTAGGGAGGAAGAAAATGACCTAATTGTTCATCCAATGTCACAAAAACACCTATGGGATGCACAAGATTGGTTAGAAACCCTAATTGGACAAGATTAAGTGTAGGGAGGACGAAAATGACCTAAATTTTCATCCAATGACACAAAACACCTATTGGATGCACAATATTGGTTAAAAACCCTAATTGGATAAGAATTAGCCTAGGGAGGACGAAAATGACCTAAATGTTCCTCCAATGACACAAAAACACCTATTGGATGCACAAGATTTGTTAAAAACCCTAATTGGACAAGAATTAGCCTAGGGAGGAAGAAAATAACCTAATTGTTTATCCAATGACACAAAAACACCCATTGGATGCACAAGATTAGTTAAAAACCCTAATTGGACAAGATTAAGTGTAAGGAGAACGAAAATGACCTAAATGTTCATCCAATGCCACAAAACACCTATTGGATGCAAAAGATTGGTTAACAACCCTAATTGGACAAGATTAAATGTGGGGAGGACGAAAATGACCTAAATGTTCATCCAATGACACAAAACACTTATTGGATGCACAAGATTGGTCAAAAACCCTAATTGGATAAGAATTAGCCTAGAGAGGACGAAAATGACCTAAGTGTTCATCCAATGACACAAAACACCTATTGGATGCACAAGATTGGTTAAAAACCCTAATTGGACAAGAATTAGCCTAGGGAGGACGAAAATGACCTAATTGTTCATCCAATGACACAAAAACACCTATCGGATGCACGAGATTGGTTAGAAACCCTAATTGAACAAGATTAAGTGTAGGGAGGACGAAAATGACCTAAATGTTCATCCAATGACACAAAACACCTATTGGATGCACAAGATTGGTTAAAAACCCTAATTGGATAAGAATTAGCCTAAGGAGGACGAAAATGACCTAAATGTTCATCCAAAGACACAAAACACCTATTGGAGGCACAAGATTGGTTAAAAACCCTAATTGAACAAGAATTATCATAGGGAGGACGAAAATGTCCTAATTGTTCATCCAATGACACAAAAACACCAATTGGATGCACAAGATTGGTTAGAAACCCTAATTGGAAAAGATAAAGTGTAGGGAGGACGAAAATGACCTAAGTGTTCATCCAATGACACAAAACACCTATTGGATGCACAAGATTGGTTAAATACCCTAATTGGACAAGAATTAGCCTAGGGAGGACGAAAATGACCTAATTGTTCATCCAATGACACAAAAACACCAATTGGATGCACAAGATTGGTTAGAAACCCTAATTGAACAAGATTAAGTGTAGGGAGGACGAAAATGACCTAAATGTTCACCCAATGACACAAAACACCTATTGGATGCACAAGATTGGTTAAAAACCCTAATTGGATAAGAATTAGCATAGGGAGGACGAAAGTGACCTAATTGTTCATCCAATGACACAAAAACACCAATTGGATGTACAAGATTGGTTAGAAACCCTAATTGGACAAGATAAAGTGTAGGGAGAGCGAAATGACCTAAATGTTCATCCAATGACACAAAAACACCTATCAGATGCACAAGATTGGTTAGAAACCCTAATTGAACAAGATTAAGTGTAGGGAGGACGAAAATGACCTAAATGTTCATCCAATGACACAAAAACACCTATTGGATGCACAAGATTGGTTAAAAACCCTAATTGGATAAGAATTAGCTTAAGGAGGACGAAAATGACCTAAATGTTCATCCAATGACACAAAACACCTATTGGATGCACAAGATTGGTTAAAAACCCTAATTGGATAAGAATTAGCATAGGGAGGACGAAAGTGACCTAATTGTTCATCCAATGACACAAAAACACCAATTGGATGTACAAGATTGGTTAGAAACCCTAATTGGACAAGATAAAGTGTAGGGAGAGCGAAATGACCTAAATGTTCATCCAATGACACAAAAACACCTATCAGATGCACAAGATTGGTTAGAAACCCTAATTGAATAAGATTAAGTGTAGGGAGGACGAAAATGACCTAAATGTTCATCCAATGACACAAAACACCTATTGGATGCACAAGATTGGTTAAAAACCCTAATTGGACAAGATTAAGTGTAGGGAGGACGAAAATGACCTAAATGTTCATCCGATGACACAAAACACTTATTGGATGCACAAGATTGGTTAAAAACCCTAATTGGATAACAATTAACCTAGGGAGGACGAAAATGATCTAAGTGTTCATCCAATGACACAAAACACCTCTTGGATGCACAAGATTGGTTAAAAACCCTAATTGGACAAGAAT
The DNA here is from genome assembly GCA_037974835.1 of Cicer judaicum. Taxonomy (NCBI): domain Eukaryota; kingdom Viridiplantae; phylum Streptophyta; class Magnoliopsida; order Fabales; family Fabaceae; genus Cicer; species Cicer judaicum. The sequence continues at coordinate 74,775 of JBBPBS010001093.1, forward strand.
TAGCCTAGGGAGGACGAAAATGACCTAATTGTTCATCCAATGACACAAAAACACCTATCGGATGCACAAGATTGGTTAGAAACCCTAATTGGACAAGATTAAGTGTAGGGAGGACGAAAATGACCTAAATGTTCATCCAATGACACAAAACACCTATTGGATGGACAAGATTGGTTAAAAACCCTAATTGGACAAGAATTAGCCTAGGGAGGACGAAAATGACCTAATTGTTCATCCAATGACACAAAAACACCTATCGGATGCACAAGATTGGTTAGAAACCCTAATTGAACAAGATTAAGTGTAGGGAGGACGAAAATGACCTAAATGTTCATCCAATGACACAAAACACCTATTGGATGCACAAGATTGGTTAAAAACCCTAATTGGATAAGAATTAGCCTAAGGAGGACGAAAACGACCTAAATGTTCATCCAATGACACAAAAACACCAATTGGATGCACAAGATTGGTTAGAAACCCTAATTGAACAAGATTAAGTGTAGGGAGGACGAAAATGACCTAACTGTTCATCCAATGACACAAAAACACCAATTGAATGTACAAGATTGGTTAGAAACCCTAATTGGACAAGATAAAGTGTAGGGAGAGCGAAATGACCTAAATGTTCATCCAATGACAAAAAAACACCTATCAGATGCACAAGATTGGTTAGAAACCCTAATTGAACAAGATTAAGTGTAGGGAGGACGAAAATGACCTAAATGTTCATCCAATGACACAAAACACCTATTGGTTGCACAAGATTGGTTAAAAACCCTAATTGGATAAGAATTAGCCTAAGAGGGACGAAAATGACCTAAATGTTCATCCAATGACACAAAACACCTATTGGATGCACAAGATTGGTTAAAAACCCTAATTGGACAAGAATTAGCCTAGGGAGGACGAAAATGACCTAATTGTTCATCCAATGACACAAAAACACCTATCGGATGCACAAGATTGGTTAGAAACCCTAATTGGACAAGATAAAGTGTAGGGAGAGCGAAATGACCTAAATGTTCATCCAATGACAAAAAAACACCTATCAGATGCACAAGATTGGTTAGAAACCCTAATTGAACAAGATTAAGTGTAGGGAGGACGAAAATGACCTAAATGTTCATCCAATGACACAAAACACCTATTGGTTGCACAAGATTGGTTAAAAACCCTAATTGGATATGAATTAGCCTAAGGAGGACGAAAATGACCAAAATGTTCATCCAATGACACAAAACACGTATTGGATGCACAAGATTGGTTAAAAACCCTAATTGGACAAGATTAAGTTTAGGGAGGACGAAAATGACCTAAATATTCATCCAATGACACAACACGCCTATTGAATGAACAAGATTGGTTAAAAACCCTAATTGGACAAGATTAAGTGTAGGGAGGACGAAAATGACCTAAATGTTCATCCAATGACACAAAAACACCTATCGGATGCACAAGATTGGCTAGAAACCCTAATTGAACAAGATTAAGTGTAGGGAGGACGAAAATGACCTAAATGTTCATCCAATGACACAAAACACCTATTGGATGCACAAGATTGGTGAAAAATTGGATAAGAATTAGCCTAAGGAGGACGAAAATGACCTAAATGTTCATCCAATGACACAAAACACCTATTGGATGCACAAGATAGGTTAAAAACCCTAATTGGACAAGAATTATCATAGGGAGGACGAAAATGACCTAAATATTCATCCAATGACACAACACACCTATTGAATGAACAAGATTGGTTAAAAACCCTAATTGGACAAGATTAAGTGTAGGGAGGACGAAAATGACCTAAATGTTCATCCAATGACACAAAAACACCTATCGGATGCACAAGATTGGTCAGAAACCCTAATTGAACAAGATTAAGTGTAGGGAGGACGAAAATGACCTAAATGTTCATCCAATGACACAAAACACCTATTGGATGCACAAGATTGGTTAAAAACCCTAATTGGATAAGAATTAGCATAGGGAGGACGAAAGTGACCTAATTGTTCATCCAATGACACAAAAACACCAATTGGATGTACAAGATTGGTTAGAAACCCTAATTGGAAAAGATAAAGTGTAGGGAGGACGAAAATGACCTAAGTGTTCATCCAATGACACAAAACACCTATTGGATGCACAAGATTGGTTAAATACCCTAATTGGACAAGAATTAGCCTAGGGAGGACGAAAATGACCTAATTGTTCATCCAATGACACAAAAACACCAATTGGATGCACAAGATTGGTTAGAAACCCTAATTGAACAAGATTAAGTGTAGGGAGGACGAAAATGACCTAAATGTTCATCCAATGACACAAAACACCTATTGGATGCACAAGATTGGTTAAAAACCCTAATTGGATAAGAATTAGCATAGGGAGGACGAAAGTGACCTAATTGTTCATCCAATGACACAAAAACACCAATTGGATGTACAAGATTGGTTAGAAACCCTAATTGGATAAGAATTAGCCTAAGGAGGACGAAAATGACCTAAATGTTCATCCAAAGACACAACACCTATTGGAGGCACAAGATTGGTTAAAAACCCTAATTGGATAAGAATTAGCCTAAGGAGGACGAAAATGACCTAAATGTTCATCCAAAGACACAAAACACCTATTGGAGGCACAAGATTGGTTAAAAACCCTAATTGAACAAGAATTATCATAGGGAGGACGAAAATGACCTAATTGTTCATCCAATGACACAAAAACACCAATTGGATGCACAAGATTGGTTAGAAACCCTAATTGGAAAAGATAAAGTGTAGGGAGGACGAAAATGACCTAAGTGTTCATCCAATGACACAAAACACCTATTGGATGCACAAGATTGGTTAAATACCCTAATTGGACAACAATTAGCCTAGGGAGGACGAAAATGACCTAATTGTTCATCCAATGACACAAAAACACCAATTGGATGCACAATATTGGTTAGAAACCCTAATTGAACAAGATTAAGTGTAGGGAGGACGAAAATGACCTAAATGTTCATCCAATGACACAAAACACCTATTGGTTGCACAAGATTGGTTAAAAACCCTAATTGGATAAGAATTAGCCTAAGGAGGACGAAAATGACCTAAATGTTCATCCAATGACACAAAACACCTATTGGATGCACAAGATTGGTTAAAATCCCTAATTGGACAAGAATTATCATAGGGAGGACGAAAATGACCTAAATGTTCATCCAATGACACAAAACACCTATTGGATGCACAAGATTGGTTAAAAACCCTAATTGGACAAGAATAAGTTTAGGGAGGACGAAAATGACCTAAATATTCATCCAATGACACAACACACCTATTGAATGAACAAGATTGGTTAAAAACCCTAATTGGACAAGATTAAGTGTAGGGAGGACGAAAATGACCTAATTGTTCATCCAATGACACAAAAACACCAATTGGAAGCACAAGATTGGTTAGAAACCCTAATTGGACAAGATAAAGTGTAGGGAGGACGAAAATGACCTAAGTGTACATCCAATGACACAAAACACCTATTGGATGCACAAGATTGGTTAAAAACCCTAATTGGACAAGAATTATCATAGGGAGGACGAAAATGACCTAATTGTTGATCCAATGACACAAAAACACCAATTGGATGCACAAGATTGGTTAGAAACCCTAATTGGACAAGATAAAGTGTAGGGAGGACGAAAATGACTTAAGTGTTCAATTAATGACACAAAACACCTATTGGATGCACAAGATTGGTTAAAAAACCTAATTGGACAAGAATTAGCCTAAGGAGGACGAAAATGACCTAAATGTTCATCCAATGACACAAAAACACCTATCGGATGCACAAGATTGGTTAGAAACCCTAATTGAACAAGATTAAGTGTAGGGAGGACGAAAATGACCTAAATGTTCATCCAATGACACAAAACACCTATTGGATGCACAAGATTGGTTAAAAACCCTAATTGGACAAGAATTAGCCTAGGGAGGACGAAAATGACCTAATTGTTCATCCAATGACACAAAAACACCTATCGGATGCACAAGATTGGTTAGAAACCCTAATTGAACAAGATTAAGTGTAAGGAGGACGAAAATGACCTAAATGTTCATCCAATGACACAAAACACCTATTGGATGCACAAGATTGGTTAAAAACCCTGATTGGATAAGAATTAGCCTAAGGAGGACGAAAATGACCTAAATGTTCATCCAAAGACACAAAACACCTATTGGAAGCACAAGATTGGTTAAAAACCCTAATTGAACAAGAATTATCATAGGGAGGACGAAAATGACCTAATTGTTCAACCAATGACACAAAAACACCAATTGGATACACAAGATTGGTTAGAAACCCTAATTGGAAAAGATAAAGTGTAGGGAGGACGAAAATGACCTAAGTGTTCATCCAATGACACAAAACACCTATTGGATGCACAAGATTGCTTAAAAACCCTAATTGGACAAGAATTAGCCAGGGGAGGACGAAAATGACCTAATTGTTCATCCAATGACACAAAAACACCAATTGGATGCACAAGATTGGTTAGAAACCCTAATTGAACAAGATTAAGTGTAGGGAGGACGAAAATGACCTAAATGTTCATCCAATGACACAAAACACCTATTGGATGCACAAGATTGGTTAAAAACCCTAATTGGATAAGAATTAGCATAGGGAGGACGAAAGTGACCTAATTGTTCATCCAATGACACAAAAACACCAATTGGATGTACAAGATTGGTTAGAAACCCTAATTGGACAAGATAAAGTGTAGGGAGAGCGAAATGACCTAAATGTTCATCCAATGACAAAAAAACACCTATCAGATGCCCAAGATTGGTTAGAAACCCTAATTGAACAAGATTAAGTGTAGGGAGGACGAAAATGACCTAAATGTTCATCCAATGACACAAAACACCTATTGGTTGCACAAGATTGGTTAAAAACCCTAATTGGATAAGAATTAGCCTAAGGAGGACGAAAATGACTTAAATGTTCATCCAATGACACAAAACACCTATTGGATGCACAAGATTGGTTAAAAACCCTAATTGGACAAGAATTAGCCTAGGGAGGACAAAAAAAGACCTAATTGTTCATCCAATGACACAAAAACACCTATCGGATGCACAAGATTGGTTAGAAACCCTAATTGAATAAGATTAAGTGTAGGGAGGACGAAAATGACCTAAATGTTCATCCAATGACACAAAACACCAATTGGTTGCACAAGATTGGTTAAAAACCCTAATTGGACAAGATTAAGTGTAGGGAGGACGAAAATGACCTAAATGTTCATCCAATGACACAAAAACAGCCATTGGATGCACAAGATTGGTTAAAAACCCTAATTGGACAAGATTAAGTGTAGGGAGGACGAAAATGACCTAAATGTTCATCCAATGGCACAAAATACCAATTGCATGCACAAGATTGGTTAAAAACCCTAATTGGACAAGAATTAGCCTAGGGAGGACAAAAATGACCTAACTGTTCATCAAATGACACCAAAACACCAATTGGATGCACAAGATTGGTTAGAAACCCTAATTGGACAAGATAAAGTGTAGGGAGGACGAAAATGACGTAAATGTTCATCCAATGACACAAAACACGTATTGGATGCACAAGATTGGTTAAAAACCCTAATTGGACAAGATTAAGTGTAGGGAGGACAAAAATGACGTAAATGTTCATCCAATGACACAAAACACGTATTGGATGCACAAGATTGGTTAAAAACCCTAATTGGATAAGAATTAGCCTAGGGAGGACGATAATGACCACCTAATTGTTCATCCAATGACACAAAAACACCAATTGGATGTACAAGATTGGTTAGAAACCCTAATTGGACAAGATAAAGTGTAGGGAGAGCGAAATGACCTAAATGTTCATCCAATGACACAAAAACACCTATCAGATGCACAAGATTGGTTAGAAACCCTAATTGAATAAGATTAAGTGTAGGGAGGACGAAAATGACCTAAATGTTCATCCAATGACACAAAACACCTATTGGATGCACAAGATTGGTTAAAAACCCTAATTGGACAAGATTAAGTGTAGGGAGGACGAAAATGACCTAAATGTTCATCCGATGACACAAAACACTTATTGGATGCACAAGATTGGTTAAAAACCCTAATTGGATAACAATTAACCTAGGGAGGACGAAAATGATCTAAGTGTTCATCCAATGACACAAAACACCTCTTGGATGCACAAGATTGGTTAAAAACCCTAATTGGACAAGAATTAGCCTAGGGAGGACGAAAATGACCTAATTGTTCATCCAATGACACAAAAACACCTATCGGATGCACAAGATTGGTTAGAAACCCTAATTGAACAAGATTAAGTGTAGGGAGGACGAAAATGACCTAAATGTTCATCCAATGACACAAAACACCTATTGGATGCACAAGATTGCTTAAAAACCCTAATTGGACAAGATTAAGTTTAGGGAGGATGAAAATGACCTAAGCGTTCATCCAATGACACAAAACACCTATTGGATGCACAAGATTGGTTAAAAACCCTAATTGGACAAGAATTAGCCTAGGGAGGACGAAAATGACCTAATTGTTCAACCAATGACACAAAAACACCTGTCGGATGCACAAGATTGGTCAGAAACCCTAATTGAATAAGATTAAGTGTAGGGAGGACGAAAATGACCTAAATGTTCATCCAATGACACAAAACACCTATTGGATGCACAAGATTGCTTAAAAACCCTAATTGGACAAGATTAAGTTTAGGGAGGACGAAAATGACCTAAATTTTCATCGAATGACACAAAACACCTATTGGATGCACAAGATTGGTTAAAAACCCTAATTGGACAAGAATTATCATAGGGAGGACGAAAATGACCTAATTGTTCATCCAATGACACAAAAACACCAATTGGATGCACAAGATTGGTTAGAAACCCTAATTGAACAAGATTAAGTGTAGGGAGGACGAAAATGACCTAAATGTTCATCCAATGACACAAAAACACCTATCGGATGCACAAGATTGGTTAGAAACCCTAATTGAACAAGATTAAGTATAGGGAGGACGAAAATGACCTAAATGTTCATCCAATGACACAAAACACCTATTGGATTCACAAGATTGGTTAAAAACCTTAATTGGATAAGAATTAGCCTAAGGAGGACGAAAATGACCTAAATGTTCATCCAATGACACAAAACAGCTATTGGATGCACAAGATTGGTTAAAAACCCTAATTGGACAAGAATTAGCCTAGGGAGGACGAAAATGACCTAATTGTTCATCCAATGACACAAAAACACCTATCGGATGCACAAGATTGGTTAGAAACCCTAATTGAACAAGATTAAGTGTAGGGAGGACGAAAATGACCTAAATGTTCATCCAATGACACAAAACACCAATTGGTTGCACAAGATTGGTTAGAAACCCTAATTGGAAAAGATAAAGTGTAGGGAGGACGAAAATGACCTAAGTGTTCATCCAATGACACAAAACACGTATTGGAGGCACAAGATTGGTTAAAAACCCTAATTGAACAAGAATTATCATAGGGAGGACGAAAATGACCTAATTGTTCATCCAATGACACAAAAACACCAATTGGATGCACAAGATTGGTTAGAAACCCTAATTGGACAAGATAAAGTGTAGGGAGGACGAAAATGACCTAATTGTTCATCCAATGACACAAAAACACCTATCGGATGCACAAGATTGGTTAGAAACCCTAATTGAACAAGATTAAGTGTAGGGAGGACGAAAATGACCTAAATGTTCATCCAATGACACAAAAACACCTATTGGATGCACAAGATTGGTTAAAAACCCTAATTGGACAAGATTAAGTTTAGGGAGGACGAAAATGACCTAAATGTTCATCCAATGACACAAAACACCTGTTGGATGCACAAGATTGGTTAAAAACCCTAATTGGACAAGAATTAGCCTAGGGAGGACGAAAATGACCTAATTGTTCATCCAATGACACAAAAACACCTATCGGATGCACAAGATTGGTTAGAAACCCTAATTGAACAAGATTAAGTGTAGCGAGGACGAAAATGACCTAAATGTTCATCCAATGACACAAAACACCTATTGGATGCACAAGATTGGTTAAAAACCCTAATTGGATAAGAATTAGCCTAAGGAGGACGAAAATGACCTAAATGTTCATCCAAAGACACAAAACACCTATTGGAGGCACAAGATTGGTTAAAAACCCTAATTGGATAAGAATTAGCCTAGGGAGGACGAAAATGACCTAAGTGTTCATCCAATGACATAAAACACCTATTGGATGCACAAGATTGGTTAAAAACCCTAATTGGACAAGAATTAGCCTAGGGAGGACGAAAATGACCTAATTGTTCATCCAATGACACAAAAACACCTATCGGATGCACAAGATTGGTTAGAAACCCTAATTGAACAAGATTAAGTGTAGGGAGGACGAAAATGACCTAAATGTTCATCCAATGACACAAAACACCAATTGGTTGCACAAGATTGGTTAAAAACCCTAATTGGACAAGATTAAGTGTAGGGAGGACGAAAATGACCTAAATGTTCATCCAATGACACAAAACAGTTATTGGATGCACAAGATTGGTTAAAAACCCTAATTGGATAAGAATTAGCCTAAGGAGGACGAAAATGACCTAAGTGTTCATCCAATGACATAAAACACCTATTGGATGCACAAGATTGGTTAAAAACCCTAATTGGACAAGAATTAGCCTAGGGAGGACGAAAATGACCTAATTGTTCATCCAATGACACAAAAACACCTATCGGATGCACAAGATTGGTTAGAAACCCTAATTGAACAAGATTAAGTGTAGGGAGGACGAAAATGACCTAAATGTTCATCCAATGACACAAAACACCAATTGGTTGCACAAGATTGGTTAAAAACCCTAATTGGACAAGATTAACTGTAGGGAGGACGAAAATGACCTAAATGTTCATCCAATGACACAAAACACTTATTGGATGCACAAGATTGGTTAAAAACCCTAATTGGATAAGAATTAGCCTAGGGAGGACGAAAATGACCTAAGTGTTCATCCAATGACATAAAACACCTATTGGATGCACAAGATTGGTTAAAAACCCTAATTGGACAAGAATTAGCCTAGGGAGGACGAAAATGACCTAATTGTTCATCCAATGACACAAAAACACCTATCGGATGCACAAGATTGGTTAGAAACCCTAATTGAACAAGATTAAGTGTAAGGAGGACGAAAATGACCTAAATGTTCATCCAATGACACAAAACACCAATTGGTTGCACAAGATTGGTTAAAAACCCTAATTGGACAAGATTAAGTGTAGGGAGGACGAAAATGACCTAAATGTTCATCCAATGACACAAAACACTTATTGGATGCACAAGATTGGTTAAAAACCCTAATTGGATAAGAATTAGCCTAGGGAGGACGAAAATGACCTAAGTGTTCATCCAATGACATAAAACACCTATTGGATGCACAGGATTGGTTAAAAACCCTAATTGGACAAGAATTAGCCTAGGGAGGACGAAAATGACCTAATTATTCATCCAATGACACAAAAACACCTATCGGATGCACAAGATTGGTTAGAAACCCTAATTGAACAAGATTAAGTGTAGGGAGGACGAAAATGACCTAAATGTTCATCCAATGACACAAAACACCTATTGGATGCACAAGATTGGTTAAAAACCCTAATTGGATAAGAATTAGCATAGGGAGGACGAAAGTGACCTAATTGTTCATCCAATGACACAAAAACACCAATTGGATAAGAATTAGCCTAGGGAGGACGAAAATGACCTAAATGTTCATCCAAAGACACAAAACACCTATTGGAGGCACAAGATTGGTTAAAAACCCTAATTGAACAAGAATTATCATAGGGAGGACGAAAATGACCTAATTGTTCATCCAATGACACAAAAACACCTATCGGATGCACAAGATTGGTTAGAAACCCTAATTGAACAAGATTAAGTGTAGGGAGGACGAAAATGACCTAAATGTTCATCCAATGACACAAAACACCTATTGGATGCACAAGATTGGTTAAAAACCCTAATTGGATAAGAATTAGCCTAAGGAGGACGAAAATGACCTAAATGTTCATCCAAAGACACAATACACCTATTGGAGGCACAAGATTGGTTAAAAACCCTAATTGGATAAGAATTAGCCTAAGGAGGACGAAAATGACCTAAATGTTCATCCAAAGACACAAAACACCTATTGGAGGCACAAGATTGGTTAAAAACCCTAATTGAACAAGAATTATCATAGGGAGGACGAAAATGACCTAATTGTTCATCCAATGACACAAAAACACCAATTGGATGCACAAGATTGGTTAGAAACCCTAATTGGAAAAGATAAAGTGTAGGGAGGACGAAAATGACCTAAGTGTTCATCCAATGACACAAAACACCTATTGGATGCACAAGATTGGTTAAATACCCTAATTGGACAAGAATTAGCCTAGGGAGGACGAAAATGACCTAATTGTTCATCCAATGACACAAAAACACCAATTGGATGCACAAGATTGGTTAGAAACCCTAATTGAACAAGATTAAGTGTAGGGAGGACGAAAATGACCTAAATGTTCATCCAATGACACAAAACACCTATTGGAGGCACAAGATTGGTTAAAAACCCTAATTGAACAAGAATTATCATAGGGAGGACGAAAATGACCTAATTGTTCATCCAATGACACAAAAACACCAATTGGATGCACAAGATTGGTTAGAAACCCTAATTGGAAAAGATAAAGTGTAGGGAGGACGAAAATGACCTAAGTGTTCATCCAATGACACAAAACACCTATTGGATGCACAAGATTGGTTAAATACCCTAATTGGACAAGAATTAGCCAAGGGAGGACGAAAATGACCTAATTGTTCATCCAATGACACAAAAACACCAATTGGATGCACAAGATTGGTTAAAAACCGTAATTGGATAAGAATTAGCCTAAGGAGGACGAAAACGACCTAAATGTTCATCCAATGACACAAAAACACCAATTGGATGCACAAGATTGGTTAGAAACCCTAATTGAACAAGATTAAGTGTAGGGAGGACGAAAATGACCTAACTGTTCATCCAATGACACAAAACACCTATTGGATGCACAAGATTGGTTAAAAACCCTAATTGGACAAGAATTAGCCTAGGGAGGACGAAAATGACCTAATTGTTCATCCAATGACACAAAAACACCTATCGGATGCACAAGATTGGTTAGAAACCCTAATTGAACAAGATTAAGTGTAGGAAGGACGAAAATGACCTAAATGTTCATCCAATGACACAAAACACCTATTGGATGCACAAGATTGGTTAAAAACCCTAATTGGACAAGATTAAGTGTAAGGAGGACGAAAATGACCTAAATGTTCATCCAATGACACAAAAACACCTATCGGATGCACTAGATTGGTTAGAAACCCTAATTGAACAAGATTAACTGTAGGGAGGACGAAAATGACCTAAATGTTCATCCAATGACACAAAACACCTATTTGATGCACAAGATTGGTTAAAAACCGTAATTGGATAAGATTAAGTTTAGGGAGGACGAAAATGACCTAAATATTCATCCAATGACACAACACACCTATTGAATGAACAAGATTGGTTAAAAACCCTAATTGAACAAGAATTATCATAGAGAGGACGAAAATGACCTAATTGTTCATCCAATGACACAAAAACACCTATCGGATGCACAAGATTGGTTAGAAACCCTAATTGAACAAGATTAAGTGTAGGGAGGACGAAAATGACCTAAATGTTCATCCAATGACACAAAACACCTATTGGATGCAAAAGATTGGTTAAAAACCCTAATTGGATAAGAATTAGCCTAAGGAGGACGAAAATGACCTAAATGTTCATCCAAAGACACAAAACACCTATTGGATGCACAAGATTGGTTAAAAACCCTAATTGGACAAGAATTAGCCTAGGGAGGACGAAAATGACCTAATTGTTCATCCAATGACACAAAAACACCTGTCGGATGCACAAGATTGGTTAGAAACCCTAATTGAACAAGATTAAGTGTAGGGAGGACGAAAATGACCTAAATGTTCATCCAATGACACAAAACACCTATTGGATGCACAAGATTGGTTAAAAACCCTAATTGGATAAGAATTAGCCTAAGGAGGACGAAAATGACCTAAGTGTTCATCCAATGACACAAAACACCTATTGGATGCACGAGATTGGTTAAAAACCCTAATTGAACAAGATTAAGTGTAGGGAGGACGAAAATGACCTAAATGTTCATCCAATGACACAAAACACCTATTGGATGCACAAGATTGGTTAAAAACCCTAATTGGATAAGAATTAGCATAGGGAGGACGAAAGTGACCTAATTGTTCATCCAATGACACAAAAACACCAATTGGATGTACAAGATTGGTTAGAAACCCTAATTGGACAAGAATTAGCCTAGGGAGGACGAAAATGACCTAATTGTTCATCCAATGACACAAAAACACCTATCGGATGCACAAGATTGGTTAGAAACCCTAATTGAACAAGATTAAGTGTAGGGAGGACGAAAATGACCTAAATGTTCATCCAATGACACAAAACACCTATTGGATGTACAAGATTGGTTAAAAACCCTAATTGGACAAGATTAAGTTTAGGGAGGACGAAAATGACCTAAATATTCATCCAATGACACAACACACCTATTGAATGAACAAGATTGGTTAAAAACCCTAATTGGACAAGAATTAGCCTAGGGAGGACGAAAATGACCTAATTGTTCATCCAATGACACAAAAACACCTATCGGATGCACAAGATTGGTTAGAAACCCTAATTGAACAAGATTAAGTGTAAGGAGGACGAAAATGACCTAAATGTTCATCCAATGACACAAAACACCTATTGGATGCACAAGATTGGTTAAAAACCCTGATTGGATAAGAATTAGCCTAAGGAGGACGAAAATGACCTAAATGTTCATCCAATGACACAAAACACTTATTGGATGCACAAGATTGGTTAAAAACCCTAATTGGATAAGAATTAGCCTAGGGAGGACGAAAATGACCTAAGTGTTCATCCAATGACATAAAACACCTATTGGATGCACAAGATTGGTTAAAAACCCTAATTGGACAAGAATTAGCCTAGGGAGGACGAAAATGACCTAATTGTTCATCCAATGACACAAAAACACCTATCGGATGCACAAGATTGGTTAGAAACCCTAATTGAACAAGATTAAGTGTAAGGAGGACGAAAATGACCTAAATGTTCATCCAATGACACAAAACACCAATTGGTTGCACAAGATTGGTTAAAAACCCTAATTGGACAAGATTAAGTGTAGGGAGGACGAAAATGACCTAAATGTTCATCCAATGACACAAAACACTTATTGGATGCACAAGATTGGTTAAAAACCCTAATTGGATAAGAATTAGCCTAGGGAGGACGAAAATGACCTAAGTGTTCATCCAATGACATAAAACACCTATTGGATGCACAGGATTGGTTAAAAACCCTAATTGGACAAGAATTAGCCTAGGGAGGACGAAAATGACCTAATTATTCATCCAATGACACAAAAACACCTATCGGATGCACAAGATTGGTTAGAAACCCTAATTGAACAAGATTAAGTGTAGGGAGGACGAAAATGACCTAAATGTTCATCCAATGACACAAAACACCTATTGGATGCACAAGATTGGTTAAAAACCCTAATTGGATAAGAATTAGCATAAGGAGGACAAAAATGACCTAAATGTTCATCCAATGACACAAAACACCTATTGGATGCACAAGATTAGTTAAAAACCCTAATTGGACAAGATTAAGTGTACGGAGGAAGAAAATGACCTAAATGTTTATCCAATGACACAAAAACACATATCGGATGCACAAGATTGGTTAGAAACCCTAATTGAACAAGATTAAGTGTAGGGAGGACGAAAATGACCTAAATGTTCATCCAATGACACAAAACACCTATTGGATGCAGAAGATTGGTTAAAAACCGTAATTGGATAAGATTAAGTTTAGGGAGGACGAAAATGAACTAAATATTCATCCAATGACACAACACACCTATTGAATGAACAAGATTGGTCAAAAACCCTAATTGGACAAGATTAAGTGTCGAGAGGACGAAAATGACCTAAATGTTCATCCAATGACTCAAAAACACCTATCAAATGCACAAGATTGGTTAGAAACCCTAATTGAACAAGATTAAGTGTAGGGAGGACGAAAATGACCTAAATGTTCATCCAATGACACAAAACACCTATTGGATGCACAAGATTGGTTAAAAACCCTAATTGGACAAGAATTATCATAGGGAGGACGAAAATGACCTAATTGTTCATCCAATGACACAAAAACACCAATTGGATGCACAAGATTGGTTAGAAACCCTAATTGGACAAGATAAAGTGTAGGGAGGAGGAAAATGACCTAAGTGTTCATCCAATGACACATAACACCTATTGGATGCACAAGATTGGTTAAAAACCCTAATTGGACAAGAATTAGCCTAGGGAGGACGAAAATGACCTAATTGTTCATCCAATGACACAAAAACACCAATTGGATGCACAAGATTGGTTAGAAACCCTAATTGAACAAGATTAAGTGTAGGGAGGACGAAAATGACCAAAATGTTCATCCAATGACACAAAACACCTATTGGATGCACAAGATTGGTTAAAAACCCTAATTGGATAAGAATTAGCATAGGGAGGACGAAAGTGACCTAATTGTTCATCCAATGACACAAAAACACCAATTGGATGTACAAGATTGGTTAGAAACCCTAATTGGACAAGATAAAGTGTAGGGAGAGCGAAATGACCTAAATGTTCATCCAATGACAAAAAAACACCTATCAGATGCCCAAGATTGGTTAGAAACCCTAATTGAACAAGATTAAGTGTAGGGAGGACGAAAATGACCTAAATGTTCATCCAATGACACAAAACACCTATTGGTTGCACAAGATTGGTTAAAAACCCTAATTGGATAAGAATTAGCCTAAGGAGGACGAAAATGACCTAAATGTTCATCCAATGACACAAAACACCTATTGGATGCACAAGATTGGTTAAAAACCCTAATTCGACAAGAATTAGCCTAGGGAGGACGAAAATGACCTAATTGTTCATCCAATGACACAAAAACACCCATTGGATGCACAAGATTAGTTAAAAACCCTAATTGGACAAGATTAAGTGTAGGGAGAACGAAAATGACCTAAATGTTCATCCAATGACACAAAACACCTATTGGATGCACAAGATTGGTTAGAAACCCTAATTGGACAAGATTAAGTGTAGGGAGGATGAAAATGACCTAAATGTTCATCCAATGACACAAAACACCTATTGGATGCATAAGATTGGTTAAAAACCCTAATTGGATAAGAATTAGCCTAGGGAGGACGAAAATGACCTAAATGTTCCTCCAATGACACAAAACACGTATTGGATGCACAAGATTTATTAAAAACCCTAATTGGACAAGAATTAGCCTAGGGAGGAAGAAAATGACCTAATTGTTCATCCAATGACACAAAAACACCCATTGGATGCACAAGATTAGTTAAAAACCCTAATTGGACAAGATTAAGTGTAGGGAGAACGAAAATGACCTAAATGTTCATCCAATGACACAAAATACCAATTGGATGCACAAGATTGGTTAACAACACTAATTGGACAAGATTAAATGTGGGGAGGACGAAAATGACCTAAATGTTCATCCAATGACACAAAACACTTATTGGATGCACAAGATTGGTCAAAAACCCTAATTGGATAAGAATTAGCCTAGAGAGGACGAAAATGACCTAAGTGTTCATCCAATGACACAAAACACCT
Source organism: Cicer judaicum (assembly GCA_037974835.1). Classification (NCBI taxonomy): domain Eukaryota; kingdom Viridiplantae; phylum Streptophyta; class Magnoliopsida; order Fabales; family Fabaceae; genus Cicer; species Cicer judaicum. The sequence continues at coordinate 90,694 of JBBPBS010001093.1, forward strand.
ATTGGATGCACAAGATTGGTTAAAAACCCTAATTGGACAAGAATTAGCCTAGGGAGGACGAAAATGACCTAATTGTTCATCCAATGACACAAAAACACCTATCGGATGCACAAGATTGGTTAGAAACCCTAATTGGACAAGATTAAGTGTAGAGAGGACGAAAATGACCTAAATGTTCATCCAATGACACAAAACACCTAATGGATGCACAATATTGGTTAAAAATCCTAATTGGCCCAGAATTTGCCTAGGGAGGACAAAAATGACCTAAATGTTCATCCATTGACACAAAACACTTATTGGATGCACAAGATTGGTCAAAAACCCTAATTGGATAAGAATTAGCCTAGAGAGGACGAAAATGACCTAAGTGTTCATCCAATGACACAAAACACCTATTGGATGCACAAGATTGGTTAAAAACCCTAATTGGACAAGAATTAGCCTAGGGAGGACGAAAATGACCTAATTGTTCATCCAATGACACAAAAACACCTTTCGGATGCACAAGATTGGTTAGAAACCCTAATTGAACAAGATTAAGTGTAGGGAGGACGAAAATGACCTAAATGTTCATCCAATGACACAAAACACCAATTGGTTGCACAAGATTGGTTAAAAACCCTAATTGGACAAGATTAAGTGTAGGGAGGACGAAAATGACCTAAATGTTCATCCAATGACACAAAACACCTATTGGATGCACAAGATAGGTTAAAAACCCTAATTGGATAAGAATTAGCCTAAGGAGGACGAAAATGACCTAAATGTTCATCCAATGACACAAAACACCTATTGGATGCACAAGATTGGTTAAAAACCCTAATTGGACAAGAATTAGCCTAGGGAGGACGAAAATGACCTAATTGTTCATCCAATGACACAAAAACACCTATCGGATGCACAAGATTGGTTAGAAACCCTAATTGGACAAGATTAAGTGTAGAGAGGACGAAAATGACCTAAATGTTCATCGGATGACACAAAACACCTAATGGATGCACAATATTGGTTAAAAACCCTAATTGGACAAGAATTTGCCTAGGGAGGACGAAAATGACCTAAATGTTCATCCAATGACACAAAAACACCCATTGGATGAACAAGATTGGTTAAAAACCCTAATTGGACAAGATTAAGTGTAGGGAGGACGAAAATGACCTAAATGTTCATCCAATGGCACAAAACACCAATTAAATGCACAAGATTGGTTAAAAACCCTAATTGGACAAGAATTAGCCTAGGGAGGACAAAAATGACCTAATTGTTCATCCAATGAAATAAAAACACCAATTGGATGCACAAGATTGGTTAGAAACCCTAATTGGACAAGATAAAGTGTAGGGAGGACGAAAATGACGTAAATGTTCATCCAATGACACAAAACACGTATTGGATGCACAAGATTGGTTAAAAACCCTAATTGGACAAGATTAAGTGTAGGGAGGACGAAAATGACCTAAATGTTCATCCAATGACACAAAACACCTATTGGATGCACAAGATTGGTTAGAAACCCTAATTGGACAAGATTAAGTTTGGGGAGGACGAAAATGACCTAATTGTTCATCCAATGACACAAAACACCTATTGGATGCACAAGATTGGTTAAAAACCCTAATTGGACAAGATTAAGTGTAGGGAGGACGAAAATGACCTAAATGTACATCCAATGACACAAAACACCTATTGGATGCACAAGATTGGTTAAAAACCCTAATTGGACAAGAATTAGCCTAGGGAGGACGAAAATGACCTAATTGTTCATCCAATGACACAAAAACACCTATCGGATGCACAAGATTGGTTAGAAACCCTAATTGAACAAGATTAAGTGTAAGGAGGACGAAAATGACCTAAATGTTCATCCAATGACACAAAACACCTATTGGATGCACAAGATTGGTTAAAAACCCTAATTGGATAAGAATTAGCCTAAGGAGGACGAAAATGACCTAAATGTTCATCCAAAGACACAAAACACCTATTGGAAGCACAAGATTGGTTAAAAACCCTAATTGAACAAGAATTATCATAGGGAGGACGAAAATGACCTAATTGTTCAACCAATGACACAAAAACACCAATTGGATACACAAGATTGGTTAGAAACCCTAATTGGAAAAGATAAAGTGTAGGGAGGACGAAAATGACCTAAGTGTTCATCCAATGACACAAAACACCTATTGGATGCACAAGATTGGTTAAAAACCCTAATTGGACAAGAATTAGCCAGGGTAGGACGAAAATGACCTAATTGTTCATCCAATGACACAAAAACACCAATTGGATGCACAAGATTGGTTAGAAACCCTAATTGAACAAGATTAAGTGTAGGGAGGACGAAAATGACCTAAATGTTCATCCAATGACACAAAACACCTATTGGATGCACAAGATTGGTTAAAAACCCTAATTGGATAAGAATTAGCATAGGGAGGACGAAAGTGACCTAATTGTTCATCCAATGACACAAAAACACCAATTGGATGTACAAGATTGGTTAGAAACCCTAATTGGACAAGAATTAGCCTAGGGAGGACGAAAATGACCTAATTGTTCATCCAATGACACAAAAACACCTATCGGATGCACAAGATTGGTTAGAAACCCTAATTGAACAAGATTAAGTGTAGGGAGGACGAAAATGACCTAAATGTTCATCCAATGACACAAAACACCTATTGAATTCACAAGATTGGTTAAAAACCCTAATTGGATAAGAATTAGCCTAAGGAGGACGAAAATGACCTAAATGTTCATCCAATGACACAAAACACCTATTGGATGCACAAGATTGGTTAAAAACCCTAATTGGACAAGATAAAGTGTAGGGAGGACGAAAATGACCTAAGTGTTCATCCAATGACACAAAACACCTATTGGATGCACAAGATTGGTTAAAAACCCTAATTGGACAAGAATTATCCTAGGGAGGACGAAAATGACCTAATTGTTCATCCAATGACACAAAAACACCTATCAGATGCACAAGATTGGTTAGAAACCCTAATTGAACAAGATTAAGTGTAGGGAGGACGAAAATGACCTAAATGTTCATCCAATGACACAAAACACCTATTGGATGCACAAGATTGGTTAAAAACCCTAATTGGATAAGAATTAGCCTAATGAGGACGAAAATGACCTAAATGTTCATCCAAAGACACAAAACACCTATTGGAGGCACAAGATTGGTTAAAAACCCTAATTGAACAAGAATTATCATAGGGAGGACGAAAATGACCTAATTGTTCATCCAATGACACAAAAACACCTATCGAATGCACAAGATTGGTTAGAAACCCTAATTGAACAAGATTAAGTGTAGGGAGGATGAAAATGACCTAAATGTTCATCCAATGCAACAAAACACCTATTGGTTGCACAAGATTGGTTAAAAACCCTAATCGGACAAGAATTATCATAGGGAGGACGAAAATGACCTAAATGTTCATCCAATGACACAAAACACCTATTGGATGCACAAGATTGGTTAAAAACCCTAATTGGATAAGATTAAATTTAGGGAGGACGAAAATGACCTAAATATTCATCCAATGACACAACACACCTATTGAATGAACAAGATTGGTTAAAAACCCTAATTGGACAAGATTAAGTGTAGGGAGGACGAAAATGACCTAAATATTCATCCAATGACACAACACACCTATTGAATGAACAAGATTGGTTAAAAACCCTAATTGGACAAGATTAAGTGTAGGGAGGACGAAAATGACCTAAATGTTCATCCAATGACACAAAAACACCTATCGGATGCACAAGATTGGTTAGAAACCCTAATTGAACAAGATTAAGTGTAGGGAGGACGAAAATGACCTAAATGTTCATCCAATGACACAAAACACCTATTGGATGCACAAGATTGGTTAAAAACCCTAATTGGACAAGATTAAGTGTACGGAGGACGAAAATGACCTAAATGTTCATCCAATGACACAAAACACCTATTGGATGCACAAGATTGGTTAAAAACCGTAATTGGATAAGATTTAGTTTAGGGAGGACGAAAATGACATAAATATTCATCCAATGACACAACACACCTATTGAATGAACAAGATTGGTTAAAAACCCTAATTGGACAAGATTAAGTGTAGGGAGGACGAAAATGACCTAAATGTTCATCCAATGACACAAAAACACCTATCGGATGCACAAGATTGGTTAGAAACCCTAATTGAACAAGATTAAGTGTAGGGAGGACGAAAATGACCTAAATGTTCATCCAATGACACAAAACACCTATTGGATGCACAAGATTGGTTAAAAACCCTAATTGGATAAGAATTAGCATAAGGAGGACGAAAATGACCTAAATATTCATCCAATGACACAAAACACCTATTGGATGCACAAGATTGGTTAAAAACCCTAATTGGACAAGATTAAGTGTACGGAGGACGAAAATGACCTAAATGTTTATCCAATGACACAACACACCTATTGAATGAACAAGATTGGTTAAAAACCCTAATTGGACAAGATTAAGTGTAGGGAGGACGAAAATGACCTAAATGTTCATCCAATGACACAAAAACACCTATCGGATGCACAAGATTGGTTAGAAACCCTAATTGAACAAGATTAAGTGTAGGGAGGACGAAAATGACCTAAATGTTCATCCAATGACACAAAACACCTATTGGATGCACAAGATTGGTTAAAAACCCTAATTGGATAAGAATTAGCCTAAGGAGGACGAAAATGACCTAAATGTTCATCCAATGACACAAAACACCTATTGGATGAACAAGATTGGTAAAAAACCCTAATTGGACAAGAATTATCATAGGGAGGACGAAAATGACCTAATTGTTCATCCAATGACACAAAAACACCAATTGGAAGCACAAGATTGGTTAGAAACCGTAATTGGACAAGATAAAGTGTAGGGAGGACGAAAATGACCTAACTGTTCATCCAATGACACAAAACACCTATTGGATGCACAAGATTGGTTAAAAACCCTAATTGGACAAGATTAACTTTAGGGAGGACGAAAATGACCTAAATATTCATCCAATGACACAACACACCTATTGAATGAACAAGATTGGTTAAAAACCCTAATTGGACAAGATTAAGTGTAGGGAGGACGAAAATGACCTAAATGTTCATCCAATGACACAAAAACACCTATCGGATGCACAAGATTGGTTAGAAACCCTAATTGAAAAAGATAAACTGTAGGGAGGACGAAAATGACCTAAATGTTCATCCAATGACACAAAACACCTATTGGATGCACAAGATTGGTTAAAAACCGTAATTAGATAAGATTAAGTTTAGGGAGGACGAAAATGACCTAAATATTCATCCAATGACACAACACACCTATTGAATGAACAAGATTGGTTAAAAACCCTAATTGGACAAGATTAAGTGTAGGGAGGACGAAAATGACCTAAATGTTCATCCAATGACACAAAAACACCTATCGGATGCACAAGATTGGTTAGAAACCCTAATTGAACAAGATTAAGTGTAGGGAGGACGAAAATGACCTAAATGTTCATCCAATGACACAAAACACCTATTGGATGCACAAGATTGGTTAAAAACCCTAATTGGATAAGAATTAGCCTAAGGAGGACGAAAATGACCTAAATGTTCATCCAATGACACAAAACACCTATTGGATGCACAAGATTGGTTAAAAACCCTAATTGGACAAGAATTAGCCTAGACAGAACGAAAATGACCTAATTGTTCATCCAATGACACAAAAACACCTATCGGATGCACAAGATTGGTTAGAAACCCTAATTGAACAAGATTAAGTTTAGGGAGGACGAAAATGACCTAAATGTTCATCCAATGACACAAAACACCTATTGGATGCACAAGATTGGTTAAAAACCCTAATTGGATAAGAATTAGCCTAAGGAGGACGAAAATGACCTAAATGTTCATCCAATGACACAAAACACCTATTGGATGCACAAGATTGGTTAAAAACCCTAATTGGATAAGAATTAGCCTAAGGAGGACGAAAATGACCTAAATGTTCATCCAATGACACAAAACACCTATTGGATGCACAAGATTGGTTAAAAACCCTAATTGGACAAGAATTATCATAGGGAGGACGAAAATGACCTAATTGTTCATCCAATGACACAAAAACACCTATCGGATGCACAGGATTGGTTAGAAACCCTAATTGAACAAGATTAAGTGTAGGGAGGACGAAAATGACCTAAATGTTCATCCAATGACACAAAACACCTATTGGATGCACAAGATTGGTTAAAAACCCTAATTGGATAAGAATTAGCCTAAGGAGGACGAAAATGACCTAAATGTTCATCCAATGACACAAAACACCTATTGGATGCACAAGATTGGTTAAAAACCCTAATTGGATAAGAATTAGCATAAGGAGGACGAAAATGACCTAAATGTTCATCCAATGACACAAAACACCTATTGGATGCACAAGATTGGTTAAAAACCCTAATTGGACAAGAATAAGTGTAGGGAGGACGAAAATGACCTAAATGTTTATCCAATGACACAAAAACACCTATCGGATGCACAAGATTGGTTAGAAACCCTAATTGAACAAGATTAAGTGTAGGGAGGACGAAAATGACCTAAATGTTCATCCAATGACACAAAACACCTATTGGATGCACAAGATTGGTTAAAAACCCTAATTGGACAAGATTAAGTTTAGGGACGACGAAAATGACCTAAATATTCATCCAATGACACAACACACCTATTGAATGAACAAGATTGGTTAAAAACCCTAATTGGACAAGATTAAGTGTAGGGAGGACGAAAATGACCTAAATGTTTATCCAATGACACAAAAACACCTATCGGATGCACAAGATTGGTTAGAAACCCTAATTGAACAAGATTAAGTGTAGGGAGGATGAAAATGACCTAAATGTTCATCCAATGACACAAAACACCTATTGGATGCACAAGATTGGTTAAAAACCCTAATTGGATAAGAATTAGCCTAAGGAGGACGAAAATGACCTAAATATTCATCCAATGACACAAAACACCTATTGGATGCACAAGATTGGTTAAAAACCCTAATTGGACAAGAATTATCATAGGGAGGACGAAAATGACCTAATTGTTCATCCAATGACAAAAAAACACCAATTGGATGCACAAGATTGGTTAGAAACCCTAATTGGAAAAGATAAAGTGTAGGGAGGATGAAAATGACCTAAAATGTTCATCCAATGACACAAAACACCTATTGGATGCACAAGATTGGTTAAAAACCCTAATTGGACAAGAATTATTATAGGGAGGACGAAAATGACCTAATTGTTCATCCAATGACACAAAAAGACCAATTGGATGCACAAGATTGGTTAGAAACCCTAATTGGACAAGATAAAGTGTAGGGAGGACGAAAATGACCTAAGTGTTCATCCAATGACACAAAACACCTCTTGGATGCACAAGATTGGTTAAAAACCCTAATTGGACAAGAATTAGCCTAGGGAGGACGAAAATGACCTAATTGTTCATCCAATGACACAAAAACACCTATCGGATGCACAAGATTGGTTAGAAACCCTAATTGAACAAGATTAAGTGTAGGGAGGACGAAAATGACCTAAATGTTCATCCAATGACACAAAACACCTATTAGATGCACAAGATTGGTTAAAGACCCTAATTGGACAAGAATTATCATAGGGAGGACGAAAATGACCTAATTGTTCATCCAATGACACAAAAACACCAATTGGATGCACAAGATTGGTTAGAAACCCTAATTGGACAAGATAAAGTGTAGGGAGGACGAAAATGACCTAAGTGTTCATCCAATGACACAAAACACCTCTTGGATGCACAAGATTGGTTAAAAACCCTAATTGGACAAGAATTAGCCAAGGGAGGACGAAAATGACCTAATTGTTCATCCAATGACACAAAAACACCAATTGGATGCACAAGATTGGTTAGAAACCCTAATTGGAAAAGATAAAGTGTAGGGAGGACGAAAATGACCTAAAATGTTCATCCAATGACAAAAAACACCTATTGGATGCACAAGATTGGTTAAAAACCCTAATTGGACAAGATTAAGTTTAGGGAGGACGAAAATGACCTAAATGTTCATCCAATGACACAAAACACCTATTGGATGCACAAGATTGGTTAAAAACCCTAATTGGACAAGAATTATCATAGAGAGGACAAAAATGACCTAATTGTTCATCCAATGACACAAAAACACCTGTCGGATGCACAAGATTGGTCAGAAACCCTAATTGAACAAGATTAAGTGTAGGGAGGACGAAAATGACCTAAATGTTCATCCAATGACACAAAACACCTATTGGATGCACAAGATTGGTTAAAAACCTTAATTGGACAAGATTAAGTGTAGGGAGGACGAAAATGATCTAAATGTTTATCCAACGACACAAAAACACCTATCGGATGCACAAGATTGGTTAGAAACCCTAATTGAACAAGATTAAGTGTAGGGAGGACGAAAATGACCTAAATGTTCATCCAATGACACAAAACACCTATTGGATGCACAAGATTGGTTAAAAACCGTAATTAGATAAGATTAAGTTTAGGGAGGACGAAAATGACATAAATATTCATCCAATGACACAACACACCTGTTGAATGAACAAGATTGGTTAAAAACCCTAATTGGACAAGATTAAGTATAGGGAGGACGAAAATGACCTAAATGTTTATCCAATGACACAAAAACACCTATCGGATGCACAAGATTGGTTAGAAACCCTAATTGAACAAGATTAAGTGTAGGGAGGACGAAAATTACCTAAATGTTCATCCAATGACACAAAACACCTATTGGATGCACAAGATTGGTTAAAAACCCTAATTGGACAAGATTAAGTGTAGGGAGGACGAAAATGACCTAAATGTTCATCCAATGACACAAAACACCTATTGGTTGCACAAGATTGGTTAAAAACCCTAATTGGATAAGAATTAGCCTAAGGAGGACGAAAATGACCTAAATGTTCATCCAATGACACAAAACACCTATTGGATGCACAAGATTGGTTAAAAACCCTAATTGGACAAGAATTAGCCTAGGGAGGACGAAAATGACCTAATTGTTCATCCAATGACACAAAAACACCTATTGGATGCACAAGATTGGTTAGAAACCCTAATTGGACAAGATTAAGTTTAGGGAGGACGAAAATGACCTAAATGTTCATCTAATGACGCAAAACACCTATGGGATGCACAAGATTGGTTAAAAACCCTAATTGGACAAGAATTAGCCTAGGGAGGACGAAAATGACCTAATTGTTCATCCAATGACACAAAAACACCTATTGGATGCACAAGATTGGTTAGAAACCCTAATTGGACAAGCATAAGCCTAGGGAGGATGAAAATGACCTAAATGTTTATCCGATGACACAAAAGCACCTATTGGATGCACAAGATTGGTTAAAAACCCTAATTGGACAAGATTAAGTGTAGGGAGGACGAAAATGACCTAAACATTCATCCAATGACACAAAAACACCTGTTGCATGCACAAGATTGGTTAAAAACCAAAATTGGACATGATTAACTGTAGGGAGGACGAAAATTACCTAAATATTCATCCAATGACACAAAACATCTATTGGATGCACAAGATTGGTTAAAAACTCTAATTGGACTAGAATTAGCCTAGGGAAGACGAAAATGACCAAATTGTTCATCCAATGACACAAAAACACCTATTGGATGCACAAGATTGGTTATAAACCTTAATTGGACAAGATTAAGTGTAGGGAGGACGAAAATGACTTAAATGTTCATCCAATGACACAAAACACCTATTGGATGCACAAGATTGGTTAAAAACCCTAATTGGACAAGAATTAGCCTAGGGAGGACGAAAATGACCTAATTGTTCATCCAATGACACAAAAACACCTTTCGGATGCACAAGATTGGTTAGAAACCCTAATTGAACAAGATTAAGTGTAGGGAGGACGAAAATGACCTAAATGTTCATCCAATGACACAAAACACCAATTGGTTGCACAAGATTGGTTAAAAACCCTAATTGGACAAGATTAAGTGTAGGGAGGACGAAAATGACCTAAATGTTCATCCAATGACACAAAACACCTATTGGATGCACAAGATAGGTTAAAAACCCTAATTGGATAAGAATTAGCCTAAGGAGGACGAAAATGACCTAAATGTTCATCCAATGACACAAAACACCTATTGGATGCACAAGATTGGTTAAAAACCCTAATTGGACAAGAATTAGCCTAGGGAGGACGAAAATGACCTAATTGTTCATCCAATGACACAAAAACACCAATTGGATGCACAAGATTGGTTAGAAACCCTAATTGGACAAGATAAAGTGTAGGAAGGACGAAAATGACCTAAGTGTTCATCCAATGACACAAAACTCCTATTGGATGCACAAGATTGGTTAAAAACCCTAATTGGACAAGAATTAGCCTAGGGAGGACGAAAATGACCTAATTGTTCATCCAATGACACAAAAACACCTGTCGGATGCACAAGATTGGTCAGAAACCCTAATTGAACAAGATTTAGTGTAGGGAGGACGAAAATGACCTAAATGTTCATCCAATGACACAAAACACCTATTGGATGCACAAGATTTGTTAAAAACCCTAAATGGATAAGAATTAGCCTAAGGAGGACGAAAATGACCTAAATGTTCATCCAATGACACAAAACACCTATTGGATGCACAAGATTGGTTAAAAACCCTAATTGGACAAGAATTAGCCTAGGGAGGACGAAAATGACCTAATTGTTCATCCAATGACACAAAAACACCAATTGGATGCACAAGATTGGTTAAAAACCCTAATTGGATAAGAATTAGCCTAAGGAGGACGAAAATGACCTAAATGTTCATCCAAAGACACAAAACACCTATTGGAGGCACAAGATTGGTTAAAAACCCTAATTGAACAAGAATTATCATAGGGAGGACGAAAATGACCTAATTGTTCAACCAATGACACAAAAACACCAATTGGATACACAAGATTGGTTAGAAACCCTAATTGGAAAAGATAAAGTGTAGGGAGGACGAAAATGACCTAAGTGTTCATCCAATGACACAAAACACCTATTGGATGCACAAGATTGGTTAAAAACCCTAATTGGACAAGAATTAGCCAGGGGAGGACGAAAATGACCTAATTGTTCATCCAATGACACAAAAACACCAATTGGATGCACAAGATTGGTTAGCAACCCTAATTGAACAAGATTAAGTGTAGGGAGGACGAAAATGACCTAAATGTTCATCCAATGACACAAAACACCTATTGGATGCACAAGATTGGTTAAAAACCCTAATTGGATAAGAATTAGCATAGGGAGGACGAAAGTGACCTAATTGTTCATCCAATGACACAAAAACACCAATTGGATGTACAAGATTGGTTAGAAACCCTAATTGGACAAGATAAAGTGTAGGGAGAGCGAAATGACCTAAATGTTCATCCAATGACACAAAAACACCTATCAGATGCACAAGATTGGTTAGAAACCCTAATTGAACAAGATTAAGTGTAGGGAGGACGAAAATGACCTAAATGTTCATCCAATGACACAAAA
>JBBPBS010001102.1:0-10619 GCA_037974835.1 Cicer judaicum
CCCAGACACCAGACCCCAGACCCCTAGACCCCAGACCCCCAGACCCCGAGACCCGAGACTCGAGACCCGAGACCCTAGACCCGAGACCCTAGACCCTGAACCCTGAACCCTGACCCCTGAACCCTGAACCTTGAACCCAGACCCCTGACCCCTAAACCCTAAACCCTAAATAGAATTATCAAATAAAGTAATTACATCTTCATTTAATAATCCTATTTTATTATATGTTATTATTATCTTCGTTATGAAGTTATATATATTTGACAATTTATTATTTATTATTATTATCTTCATTTTTTTAGTTGTAAATCATTACGAAGATAATAATAACATATAATAAAGTATACTTGTCAAATAAAGGAAAAATTACAACTTTATTTGACAAGTATATTTTATTATTTATTATTATTATCTTCATTTTTTTAATTGTAAATCATTACGAATATAATAATAACATATAATAAAATATACTTGTCAAATATATATTTAATTATTATTTTATTTGAAAAATATATTTTATTATATATTATTATTATCTTCATTTTTTAATTGTAAATCATTACGAAGATAATAATAACATAAAATAAAATAAAAAATTGTTATCATATAAAATATCTAATTATTATTTTATTTGACACTATTATTTTTTTATATGTTATTATTATCTTCTTTTTGTAGTTGTAATTAAATAACGAAGATAATAAATAACATATAATCAAATAGAATTGTTAAATAAATTAATAATTACTCTTTATATCTAAAATATGAGTACCAAAACTGCAATTACGCCAAAAAAGTAACATAAATAACCAAATAAATATGCAGTACCTCAACCCATCTAAGAAATCCAAAAGCAGTTGTTCGGACATAATTTGGTGTTTCTCCATCATTCTTGACAATAGACTGGTCCTCAAAAAGATCTTATATCCGAACTTATCCTTTGTACTTATGTTTGTAATAAGACAAATTGTATCTAACATGAGAAATATATCGAAGAGTTGGTGCTGGGCTAGCCGAAAATCAAAGTTTATCAGAAGCTTGGTCTAAAATTCCCGAAAAATGTTGAGATTACTCCCCCCGAATTTTCAACATACTTGGAGAGCCTATTGATAATTTAGGTCTTGTAGAAAACAAAAAATAGAAAACAAATCTGTGAAAATGGGTTCTTAAGAATATTATGCTTAGCACAAAATACAATCATAAAGTTGAATGTACCCTAAACCCGAAACACGAAACTCGAAATACACCACCTACACCTAACATGTGAAAATGGGTTCTTAAGAATATTATGCTTAGCACAAAATACAATCATAAAGTTGAATGTACCCTAAACCCGAAACACGAAACTCGAAACCCGAAACCCGAACCCCGAACCCTGAAACCCTAAACCCTGAACCCTCAAACCCAAACCCCAAACCCTTACCTGCCTTCATAGTGCACCCACAGTCTCCATTTTAAACTAATGACGCAAATTAGATCAAATAAAAAATATTAATTGTATTTAATTAAGCGTTACTTTCACTATTCCTTATTATAACGAAATTTAATCAATTGCACATTTATTAAGTCTTATAAAATTAATAAAAATATTTAATTTAATAATATATATATATATATGCAATCTGAAAAATTGTCTTGAATTTTTCGACTAATGTATAGAAAATTGTTACAATAAAGAGTATTATAGGAATAGTAAAAATAATATTTGAAAAATTAGTTAAAATTACTTATAATAAAAAAACAAAAAAAATTGTATTTTTTTATAATAAAGAATAGGGTAAGAGACCGTGATAAATTAGTTATCGATGCCACTTTGATTACCAAATGTACACAAAAAATAATCTATTGCACATACAGCCGAAGGATAATTTAAAATACTATTTTCCATTTGACAAACCATTGCTCATAATTTCTTCATCTTCTGTCCACGCTGCCCATTCCAGAAAGCAGCTGCTTTAACTACATTTTTTTCCTTGAAGCTGAATTTCCAATACCTGAGTTACAACATCACTAAATTGAGAAAGGCATCTTGATCCAAAAAAACTGATCTCATAACCCTATGTTAAATTTGTGTAAAAAGTGTTCTTTTTCATATCAAACACATCACTACTTCGTCAGTATTTATTCCTCGCAAAATAGAGTAAAACCCATATCTTACAATACCTTTAAAACCAAGTAATTTTCTTTTATCTGCTTAATATATTCCACAAAAAATGTATATAATTACAGATTTAGGAAAAGATTCTGGATTTTCACTTTAAAAAATGCTCTTATAAGTGTGCACAAACACAATTTGAATCCCCGAAGACATTAGCTCTTCATCCAACATCATTTTTATTTGATATTAGTTTCAGATGTAACAGGATTCTATAGAGCAATTGGAGAGAATATTATGGGAATATCACTTTTTCTATAAAGCCAGTGCATAACCTACCCTACAATGGTTTACACCACTCAATTTCTAAATTTAATAAAGATTCTTTCTAAGGGAATGAAAGTCAATATTTATAGACTTCCGATAACAAGAATAGGGATAACGATTAATAGCAACTACCCTAAAACATAAACAACTAACAAACGGAAACTAACTAACCTAAGTGACTATACCAACAATCCTTAACTGCTTTAACTACTCTAATTTCGGTTTAAAATTCTTCTACAAAAGCGAACTTTAAAAAGAATGGAGTGAATAATGAGAACAAAACAAAACATGACTTGTGTTTTATATTTTAAGAATATCAAAATTACAGCTAACCGGGACAAAATGCAGAAGAGGCATTACCCAAGTTTTTTAGATTTATTGACACTAAAGAATCTAACCAACATCGGAATAAGCAATAGCTGCTCACTGAGACAGAACACAATTTAAAAAAAAAATGGCAATTTAATAGATCAATTCTGGGAAAAGTTCTCTTATGGTGTCTTAATATGTATTGGTTGCATAAATTCATGGTATGCAGATTAATACTAAAAGTGTTAACCTCCAGTAAAAAAAAAACTAAAACATGTAACATCTACCAAAATGCACTTGTCTAGGTTATGCAACTATGATTTAGCTCTACACCGATAAATTAAACTTCATGATTGATTTTAAAAACTAAACATACCTCAAGTGAGGTGCCCCTTCCACATGGAAACACCAATGCACCATTGACAAATGCAATATCATCTGCTTCATTGAAGTGTTCATTCTCATGAGAGCAAACTCGCGTGGTTATGATTTTAATCTCAAAAGTTTTCTTCTGCCCATCTTTGTCAACTGCTTGATTCTTTCCTCGAGTTCCTGGCCACCCTGAAAATGCACCAACCTAAAATTATTTTTTGTCGCAACTGCACAGTTCAAATGAATTCATGAAGTCTACCTTATTATGGAGAACAGATGCTTCTTGATCAAAGAATACCCATGATTCATCTGGACCTATCTGCATAAAGTAGCAAAACTGAACTAAGATCAATTCTCCATTAAGAGAATTGATGCTTGTATAGAACTTATGACAGCATTTTAGAAATAAAACAAAGAAAATGACAATATGACAGTATCGGTAGAGTACTTAAATACCTGAAGCTAGCAAAATTATCTACTATACTTCTCGTAAAAAATTGTATGCTTGTTTTTAATGACCAATAACTTCTAGCCACGACCAACATTACCAATTACTGGTAAGAGCAGATGGGAGTTCTTCTGCAAATAGTCATTGGTGTCAGATTCGGTTCTCACAAAACTTCCCAAGACTTTGCCATCAAAAGCTTCTGGTTTCTGTAAAAGCTCCTCAATTAAGCTCCTCTTCAACAAGACAAGCTTTAGGTTTGAACTAATTATAGCTGCGAAACCGTTTGGAAGCTCTTTAGAAACTAGGTTCTGACTATATTTTGTAGTTGGGTTCAAATTTCTCGACCATGAAAACTTTATCGGCTCATTATAATCCCTTTCTTCTGAACCACAGATGATATCATCTGTTTCCTCAAGATTCTCAACAAAATGCAATGTCAGAAGGTTTTGGATGCTGTTTTTGTTCACTGACTTCCTCCGTAGTAAAGTCCTTAACTTTCATCACATATGATCTTTCGCTTTTTCAAAGGGTCAAATTAACATCGTGATCGGAAAGTTCTTTGGATGTGTCTCTACTAATATCTTCAAGAAAATCAATGAGACTTCTTGAACCCCATCCTACAAAATCCTTTTTCTTCTCTCCAACTTTTCCTTTTATTGACTTTAGCTTTTTCATGCATTTTCTCTTTCCCCTCACCGATTTAACTTTTGATGTGTCATTTAGGTCATCATAATCAGAAGGTTGAAATTCACTTACATCAGATTCGCCAGAATCATCTTCCTCCGCACCTATTTCGTATGGATCCAAGTCACGCTTGTTTTTCCCATTTTTAATGAAGTAATGGGCAAAATGAGCATTTTGAGAATTCAGCCCTTTTTTTTGGATAAATTTATAATATTCTTGAAAAAAACATTCATATGTCTCTTGATCTTTGAAATCTATCTTTTCCTAATAATAAAAAAGCACATAATAATGAATATATACAGCGAAAGAGAAAATGTATACATACAGCCTGCATAAAGAGGTGAACTTTCTTTACTCAATTGTGAGTACAACCGAGAAAATATGATATAAAAAAAATTATAGTACAATGACAAAAATTGGTTCCTGATACTGTTTTAATAAATGGTTTTCACCTGTACCAAGAATAACAGTGACGAATGAACCTGTTGGACAATCTAGGATTCTTTTTCAAAGATAAATAGAATAAGTTTGTTGTTTTAAACACCTCAAAACAAAAGCACTTGCAAGATGGTTCCAAAACAGAGAACAAGTGCCTGCGTTATTTATGGTACCAACATAACAATCACAAACATCGGCAACCCAAAAATGTCAATTTGTAAATACACATAATTGATAAACAAACAGCAAGGTTTTCAATTTTAGGATTCCACATACTATTGCAGGTTTCTATTTCTTTCTCTTGCTGTATATAACATAACACATGATTGAAACATATCTTACCCCATCAGAATCAACATCAGCTTTTTATCCAAGTAGAGATGCAAGTTTTGCGCAGTGCCTACAAAATCCTTTGTTTCTTTTGACAGTAGCAAATTCACCATCAAATAAGCATTTTCCACAAACAGCAGCTGGGCAGGAAAAGCACATGAACTTTGATGCTTTTCTGCATATTTAGCAATAATGGGAACCTACAAAAATTATTAAAAAGTCATTCAGCATCACAAGAATTAAAAGAAATTTAACATATAACACCATCTTCTCAAGCATTTTAGGCATAATTAGGATATGCAGGTTCAGACAATGTATAGATTATAGAGTGTTCGATATTATGGAGAAAAGATGCTTCTTGATCAAAGAATAGCCATGATTCATCAGGACCTATCTGCATAAAGTAGCAAAACTAAACTAAGATCAATTCCTTGTAAGGAACATCATTTATCAACTGTATACAGTGGAGTTGTTTTTTCATTTTCCTTTTTGTAGTAAACATAAATGGATATAAAATGGAGTGATCAGAAAGGACTAAAACAATTCCTCCCCAATTTGACCTTTTCACACTTTCAAGATCAGTTATTTTATTACTCCTCAACTATATAGGAGAACTTGGAGTATGTTCTTCTCGTTTGTTTTAACTTTTAATAATGTGTCCTGTTTTTTGAACTCTAACACATTCTCTTATCAGCAAAAAAAATCCAAAACAACCAATAAGTTCAAGTCTTTCTAAAACTAGTTCTTAGGTAGCCAAGCAACTATCCTCTTCACAATACTAAACCAACTATGTTGACAACTATAATTATATACATTATTTTAAAAGAATTGGCTGATGGCTTAGAGGATTTGTAATTTGAAACTGTTATTTCTGCAATGCAATTGCAATGTTAAGAAGGTGTACCCTTCATATATATATATATATATAGAGAGAGAGAGAGAGAGAAAGAGAGGCTGAGATACAAGAACAAGAAATACAAGCTGCTATAAACATATCTAGTAGTAACTGACGCCAACTAACTGTAACAGAAAGAAATATAATTATGTGCATCAGGCTGGAACGTAACAGATAGAAGACACTCTAACAGAGGTGGGAAAACACACTTTTAGTCAATTCTTAATAGATAAAATTAGGAAGAACAAAACTTTGTTAGCTTGAGTTCAAAAAACATAAGCTATGATATATAATTGGTTTCGATTTGGATATGTTTGTCATTGAAATATATTTAGGCGAAAAGCAGAAACCAGGATAAAAAAAATGAATGTTGCGTCGTGAATTGAAAAGGATGAGGTGTATATCAAAATAAAGCCTACTCACGGTAAGACACCAGCAAGATTTATAATATTTTTTTGGGATATTTATAATATTTTATTGCATTCAAAATAAAAATAAAGTAATATATAATATCATTTTTATTTTTGACAATTTGAAAAATAAATAGTTATAGTTAAAAAAATTGTTATTGCTAGAAATTTAGACAAAACTATATTGATAGTGGTTTACATTAATTTCTATCATTTATCATTTTTTTTCACGCAGGTTCGTATATTTTTAAAAATATTTATAATTTATTAGTTAATTTTTTTTTCTTTCTCACATAAACGTTTACGACTTAAACTGAAATACATTATTATTTTTGTCTATAATATATTATTATAATTAAAGGATATGCACGCAATAAAAAAAATTAAAGGATATGCAAAGGTGATTTGTTACGGTATAGTAATAAATTTATATTGAGTGTTTTTTTTACATTAATGGTAATTTCATTAAATAAAATCTAACAACAAATCAAAAATAATGACAAAATAAATATAAGGCGGAGTCTCTTCAATTTACGTATAATTCAAATTATAAAAAGTATATTTAGTTAAATACTAATCTCATGTCCAACATATAAAAATTTGAAATTAAAAAAGCAAACATTAAAATTAATACAATTTCCAATAGTAGAATCAACATATGAATTTTTAGTTTCAAATCGATTCAAAAAATCATAAACTCGACCAAAATAATCAAAAATATTTTTTTTTTCGATGTGTTTAGGTTGAATTGCAAATATTAATTTAGCAACCAATTATTTTTATTACCACTGCTCAAAATTTTAAGATTAATTGTATTCTTTAGTTTCAATGTAGTTAAATTTTAGTAGTTGTATTTTAAATTTCAGCCATTGAAATTGTTAACATACCTATTATATAAAATTAAGATAGCTATTGTGTAGAAGGTTGTGTTATTGTATGTGTTGTTAAACTTTTTTTTTTCTCATCTTCTTCTTTTTTTCTTCTCACCAACTCTCTCTCCAACTAGAAAATAAATAAATCATCGTCATATTAATAATTTAAATAAAAAATACAAGGAATAAAAATATGTTAAATTTTCAAATAGATAATTACTAAATTAAAATTACGTAGTTAGTGTCAGATGATTTAAAGATGTAACTAGTTAATAGTCAGTTAGTTACTCACTTTCTATATAAATGAAAAGTGATATAGTTCTAATTTCAAAATATATATTGGATTGGCCCATAACTTTTTTTTGTGAACAGCAAGACATTCTAATTTTAAATTAAAATAAATGACATTCAAATTAATGACTTACAAATAGAAAAGGCATCAAAAATTTGTGTGATATAGGCAAATTCTTGTGCCAATAGTCTTATAATTAAAAATGATAAAATAAACAATAAAATTCTTTAACAAAAATTATAAAAGAAAAGTATGAGTAATAAATTGTTCTTATTAATAAGCTAACAATCATTAATTAAAGAAAAAAAAAGATAGCAGTTATAAAATTATTATTATTATTAAATTAAAAAGAAGTTAATAAAAGATAGCAGTTATAATTTTATTATTATTAAATTATGAAAGTATCGTTCCTTCCTGAAAGTACCGTGATGACAGCATGGCACAACTCCAACAGTGAACCCACAAAGAATTAGAAGTTAAGTAATTACACGCTCTCGGACGAACTCATTTTGGCTACCGTTGGAGATGCTCTTTGACAAATCTTCACCATATAACAATAAATCTTATGTTGATTGTTATCGTATGAATGATATGTATTTGAGTTTTCTTGTTACTTGATTGAAATTGTGATGTACTTAAATGTGCCACATATTTGATTCCTTACTATGTGATTGGTGAGACTGAACTGTGTATTATGAGTAGTGTAAACCAAATATTGGGATTTTATTGTGATTGAATGATATGCATATATAATGATGAATATTGTGAAATCAAACTGAAACTTATTGAGTTATGATGATTGAGTAAGTATGAGATATGTGTTGTAGATTTTGGAGTTATGATTATTTTGTCATCATATATGGAGGGTCTGACAAACCTAGTGATTTAGGGAAGTACAACTGAATGAGTCTGATCGTAGAGGACTACAATCGAACTGTAAGGTAAGATTGATAGACCTTGGGGGTACATCTAGTGGGGAATTCCTAAGTGGATTAGTGCGTTATTCCCTAAGGTCGGGAGCTACCGTGCAACACAAGAGTACCCTGACCGTCACATATATGTGTCTCGGGTTAAGTTGAGGGGATCTATAAAGACTTGGTCATTCATGAATTGTCTGTCCACTCTTGTAGTGGTATAATATCAGATCTTCTAACCAGTAGTACTTCATAGTAGAATGGTACCAAATGATGAAGAACTATAGAGTATAGGACATACATAAAATTTCATCCTTATAACTGTTTGATTGTGGCTGAATTAGATTAACCTTTGATATTATGTTCTTTAATGTTTCTCTTTATTTGTGTTATTTGACTACTTGCATGTTCTCCTCGTTTATCTCATATCGTTACATAATTTCGAAACTCACTCCTCGTTGTTTGTGTTTGGCGTGTACGATGGACGCAGACGAGTTGCAAGCTGCAGGTGATGACTAGTACCATCAGAGTGGCGAAAACCATTTATCTTGAAGACTTTTATTATATGTTTTTTTTTGTTAATGTCTTTTAGTTTGGAAATTCTCATTTTGATAATGACATCAGGTTGGGGCTACATTTACATTTATCATTAAACTTATGTACGTATGCCTCAAAAAGAATTTTGTTGACTAATGTTATAATTTTTAGTTGTTAAGTATGAAAATTTTAAATTTATGTGACATGTTCATGATTATGTAATACTTTTTACCTTTAAAAAAATATTTAAAAGTTTATTTATTTATATTTTTTAAGAATTTCATTATTTTAAAAATAATATTTAAAATAAAAAATTAATATTAATTTAAGGTTTAGGGGGTCACAAATATTCGATGATTTAAAAATTAAAATGAAACTGTGTTATTCAAGAATATATATGTAAAGAGGTAAATATTAAAGATATAAAAAATTTAAATGTGTCTTTGCTCTTTTTTCAAAATTTTAAATTTAAATAATTCAAAATTTAAAATCTAATTTGCAAAAAAAATAAAATAATGTAAACATAATTAAACTACATACTTTTGCACGACTGTTTACAGAAATTTATTAAATATGTAATATAAATAAAGTATAAAAATGCTTGCTCATAAGAAAAAACTATTACAAATGGGTTCCTGTAATAAAGTAACAGACGAGATTTAGTAAAACTTTATATTAATAAAAAAATTAACATTTTTTTAATCATTTTAAAATTACAAAAATAATTCACAATAGGCTTATTTTTTAGTGCGTATATATGGAATTATGTTAGAATAATAACAGAAAAAAAAGTTAAAGAAATGTAATTTGCAAAAGTATTGATTAGGAAATCAAAAATTTATTTTTCAAGTTCTAACTATATAATTCAAAATAATTATTACATAGTTAAAATTCTTTTTAGAATTTATTTTACTAATAAATTATAGGCTAAATATCACATGTAGTCGCTTAACTTAATTTCAGTTAACGTTTTAGTCCTTTATTTTAATTTTAAGTAACAATTTGACCTTTTATATTTTAAAATGTTAACAATATGATCCTTTTTTTTTTACAAAAATTAAAAAATTTATCAAAATTTTCAAACAAAACCCACAAATTTAGTTATATTCTTCAAAATAAAATAAACTTCATCAAATTTGTAGCTTAAATCTTCAAATAAACTCATATTTGTCATTCTGTATTTGATATTGTTAGAGATGAAAATATGAATTTATTTAAATATTGAAGTTATGAATTTGATGAAATTGCATTATATTGAGGATGATAATTAATTTTATAGGTTTTGTTTGAAATTTTTTATGAATTTTTTGAAATTTTGCAAAAAATAAGGATGACATTGTTGAAATTTTAAAATATAAAAGATTAAATTGTCACTTAAAATTAAAATAAATGACCAAATCGAAAAAGAAACAAAGATAAAAGACTAAAACGTTAACTGAAATTAAGTTAAGGGACTATAGATAGGATTTATCCTAAATTATATTAAATAATTGATATTATTTCCTAAAATCATGTAATATTATGTGATGGTTTACAAAAATGAAACAAATAAATTAAGGAAAAAAATTCATAAAAATAAATTTTGGTAATGAATCATGCAAATGAATTTTGATCTAAATAGTTTTATTGATTAAGTTTCAGTCGTTTAATTGTAAATAATTACATGCTCAAAACTCTCTCTTTTTTTTTTTTTTCT
>JBBPBS010001102.1:11381-30633 GCA_037974835.1 Cicer judaicum
TCTCTAAAAATTTTAGAGTGTTTGTAACAATAATATTAATATTAAAAACATGTAAGTTACCTTTTTAAAAACATATTAGTATCATACGAGTTTTGGTCAAAACATATTAGTAATATATTACCTTTTATAAATTTTAACTGTTAATATTAAAAACATACTTTTAGAATTACCTTTTTAAAAATTAATATTAAAAACTAAATACAAATTTATAAATATATATAAGTTTTTTAAAATTTATAAAAAAAATTAATAGAATAAGTAATATAATTAATTTATAAAAGTGAATTTCAAAAGAAAAAAATATATTGCAAACGAGTTTTGGGCAAAAATAAAACAATTGACTTTTAGTAAAATTTTATCCAATAAACTTTTGTAATATTTTTTCAAATTAATATAATTTATTCACATTTATTACACCAACTTTTTAGTCTATTTAATTGAAGTGATGTTATTCTTATCACAAAACAAAAAATATATGGCGATATCAAACAAAATCACTTCTCAAAGTTACCAATCTTCTTATCTTTTTGAAATTTTATGCATTACTTTGATTTTGACTTCTAGTAAGCGGAAAAGTCATTTGATACATTTTTATCAAAAAATAACTAGTCTAAATTAAGAGTTATTATTACATGTTGTATTAGTATATGTATTTTCATTGTCAAAAGAAAAAAAATGACTTAAGTTGTTAACCGGATATAAGTCTATAACTTTTTAATAAAGTTGCATTATCATTTTATTGAAATTTTGGAAAAGATGAATAAGGAATCTAATCTCCAATAATTTTTCTTTTGTTCGGTTCACGATTAGTTACAAGCTTCGAGACTCCAGAAGAATGAGAGGATAACTTAAACTATCCTTTCGAGAAAAGAGGATTGCCAAATGCTTGTTGCATAAACCCTAAACCCCAAACCCTAAACCCTAGCCCCTAACCCCTAACCCCTAACCCCTAAACCCTAAATCCTAAAACCCTAACCCTCGACCCTAAATAAAATTATCAAATAAAGCAATCACATCTTCATTTGATTATTCTATTTTATTATATATTATTATTATGTTCCTTATGAAGCATAACTTCATAACATAAAATATACTTGTCAAATAAAATAATAATTACATTTTTTTTTTGACAAACTATTTTTTATTATATAATATTATTATATTCGTTTTTTAGTTGTAAATCATTATGTAGAAAATAATAATATATAATAAAATATACTTGTCAAATAAATATCTAATTATCATTTTATTTTAAAATTATATTTTACTATATGTTATTATTATCTTTATTTTTTAACTGCAAATCATTACGAACATAATAATAACATATAATAAAATATAATTGTAAAATAAATATGTAAATATTACTTAATTTCACAATTTTGTTTTTTAATATTTTATTATTATATTCGTTTTATAGTTGTAATCTACAACGAAGATAATAATAATATATATTAAATAGATTTGTCAAATAAAGTAATAATTAAATATTTATTTGACAACTCTATTTTATTAAATGTTATTATTATCTTTGTTAAAATTAACAACTACAAAACGAAGATAATAATGACATATAATAAAATAGAGTTGTCAAATAAAGATTTAGTTATCCTTCACCTTAAATTCTAAACTCGAATGCCTAAAACCTAAACCATAAACTCGAAACTCAAAACTCAAAACCTTATACTCGAAACCCTTATACCCTACACCCTTAACTCTAAATTGGAAACTCGAGACCCTAAGCCCAAAACACTAAATCCTAAACACAAAACTCTAAACTCGAAACCCTAAAACCCGAATAAATAAACCCGAATCCATAAACCCTAAATTCAACACCCTCAATCTTAAACCTCAAACCCTTAAACCCAAACCCCCTAAATCTGAAACCCAAATTCCGAAACCCTATACATGAAACCCAAAACCCTAAAATGGAAACCCTAAACTAGAAATCCTAAACCCGAAACCCTTAAACCTTGAATCCTAAATTCGAAACTCGAAACCCTAAACCTGAAACCTTTATGCCCTAAACGCGAAACCCTTAAACCCAAAACCCTAAACTAGTGTAACCCTAAACCTGAAACCTTTAACCCAAAACCCTAAATTAGAAAGCCCAAACCCTAAACCTGAAACCCTTAAGCCATAAACCCGAAACACTAAATCTAATACCCTAAACTCAAAAACTCGAAACCCGAGCCCATATACCCTAAATCCTAAACTCCAAACCCTAAATCTGAAACCCTAAACAACGAAACCTGAAACCTTAAACCCAAAACTCGATACCCGAAAACCTTAAATCCAAAACCCTAAACATAAAACACTAAACCTGGAATCCGATACCTTAAACCCAAAACCCTTAAACCCTAAACCCGATACCCAAAAACCTTAAACTTGAAATCCGATACCCTAAATCCTAAACTCTTAACCTAAAACCCTAAACCCTAAATCCTAAACCCTAAATCTTAAAAACATAAACTTGAAACCCTTAATCCAAAACCCTAAATATCAAACCGTTAACCCAAAACCCCTACACCCTAAACCCTTAACTCGAAACATTAAACCTGAAACCCGAAAACCTAAGTCCTAAACCTGAAACCCTAAACGTAAAACTATTAAACCCAATCCATAAACTCTAAACCCTAATATCAAAACCTGAAACCCTAAACACGAAACCCTTAAACCTGAAACTCAAAACCGTATATCCTAAATCCTAAACTCGAAACCCTTAAACCCGAATCCATAAACCCTAAATTTGAAATCCTTGGGGTAAACAATACACTTATATTCTTTAACACACGTAAAAATGATAAAGATTAATAAAAAAAATATAAGGTAGTAATAATATTATTTTCTTAAATAAAAGTACGATCGTCTCAAAAGTGTCATTCAATTATTAAGACTATTTTTTCATTTAATTTAAGATTTGTCTTCAATTTTCAAATATAAAGGAATATTTTTATATATAGAAAATTCATCTATCTCAATTCCAAACGTATACACTTTGGCAAAAATAAAATAATTTTGAATCAGAAATAATTTGTCGCCATTAACATTCATAACTAATGGATAGTCGATAGAGAATTGTACCATGCACCTCCCACTTTTACCTCCCACCCCCTCAGTCATATGAAAAAGACTATATTACCCTTAGTTTCATATATAAAAAGCTCAACAAAAAATTCACTTTTATTTTTCACCCACTTCCTTCGAAACTCTGAAATATTGGAAGTTGACCCTACCAAACACTTGAAAGATTGAAATCTCCGAAATTAAAAAGTAAGACTAAACTCAAACATTTCAAATATTCGAAACTGTTTTTTTACCATATTTTTGAAAGTTTCTACGATGATGAAACTTTTGAAGTATATTTTTCCCATAATTAATGAAACTTTCGAAAGTTTCGTTGAACAAGAAAATTTTGAAATACAGAAACTTTTGAAACTATAGAAGAATATGAAAGTTTCGAAATGCAAAACTTTAGAAAACTTTCAAAATTTGTTCAATTTCAAAAATTTGATATTCATGGAAAGTTTCAAAATGCATTTTTATTAGTAATAAATAGTAACAAATTGATAGTAATAAATAATAATAAATTTATAATAATATATTTATTGTAATAAATTAATAATAATAAATAGTAATACATTTATTGTAATAAATTTAATATCTAATTTCGGAAGTTTCAGTAATTTAAAAAAAAATGGAAAGTTTCGAAATTTCTGAAACATTCGAAATGGAATTACTTCAAAGATTTGAAATTTTTGAAGTATATGTGATTTGAAAGTTTCAAATTCATCTAAACTTTCGAAGTTTTCTGAAAAAATACACATAAAAAATTTCATATATTAAACCCTAATACCCCGAAACCCCTAAACCCTAAAACCCCGAACCCCCAAACTCCCAAACCCCCCAAACCCCCCAAAACCTCCAAACCCCAAAACCCCCCAAACCCCTAAAACCCAAACCCCAAACCCTTGTTTGATAGAATATGAGATATCTCAACTCTTGTTTGAGATTCGATTCCTTACAAGGAATTCAGTAGTAATAACACATTGAGATAGAAACGTTCAGAACTGATTCTTCTTTGTGAAAATGAGAATTTCAAGTGTGTGAATGATTTATGAGACTTTGATAGCACTTAGTTCTGCATTTTTTCAAAAAAAACAATGGTCTTGCTTTTATAGGTGATTTGAGCATTTAATGAGGGTCAAATGATTTGTTGATAACACTCTGTTCTTTTTTACCAATACCAATATATATGATTACAAATAATCCAGCCTTTGAATATTTTGAATTTGTTTTGACTGATGCTTTTACAGCTTTGCTTAATTTGTTTGCCTTTCAGTTTAAAAGATCTTTGAAGCTTGTCACTCAGTTATTAATGTTACAGCTTCAATCTGCAGCCTTCAATCCGTTTAAAACTGTTTGGTGAATGATTATAAACCTTTGCAGAAGTAAGGAGATCAGAACTGTAATTATGTAGAAACGGAGATTCATTATCAATCTGGTTTTGGCAATTTGAACTTTCTAGAGATTGATGATCAATTTGGATATTCAGTTTGATTGTTCTAGATGTCTTCCTGATTGTTTTTGTAGATATCAAGATTAATTGAACTTTCTTGATAGTTTGGCAAAAGGTGTTCCTGATTAAGACCTTTTATCTTAATGATTCGAAAACCTTCTTTGACTGTGAAAAAGCCCTACAGCTTACACACATGCCAACACGATAATAAAATATTCTTCATAATGGAATTCACAACCAAGATCCTATTGTTTATTAACACAGTCCAGTTTTTACTGAATTCGTTATTTGAGTCTGCTTAAACATGAATAAAAGAAAAGTAATTACTCTAGGAGAATAGCCCCTTCAAATTTGTTTACAGATAAAACAATAATAGATATCATGACTTTCTAATTGATTTATCAAACAATAACAGTTTTAAGTTTTTCCATATCCAACAGATTGTTCATAATAGATTCTTTGGAGATGATAATAACTTATAACTCAATATTATTTGACGGTAATGTTATCAATCCTTGATTGTGGCCTGTAGTGTCCGACCCCAAAAACATTTTAGTGAGATATCGGATAGTAAGATGACTACTATTTTATAAAATTTATACAGTTTAAATAAATATACTATTTACATAAAAACTCAACAAATAGTTGTACCTGGCCAATAAGGGTGGGAATAGGCCAGGCTTTGAAAGGCCTGAGCCTGACCTATGATTTATTTTTTCGGCCTAACCGTGGCGAGCCTGACCTATGATTTATTTTTTCGGCCTAACCGTGGCCTTTTTAATAGTTTGGTCTGGAAGCCTTTTTAAAAGCCTTTTTAAACGAATCCATTATTACTTCTTAAACAAATAAGGAACAACTACTAAGTGATTGACTAATTGAACAGTTACTGAATATAAAACGACTACCAAATATAGAACTGCTATCGAATATGGAACGACTACTGAATATGGAATGATTAGTAAGTGATTGCCTAATTGATAGAATTTAAAATAGAAAATAATATTAATATAATAATAAAAAATAATATTAATAAATAATAAATATATATAGGCCGGCCTGTTAGGCCTAACATGCTTTTTTGTAAGCCTGAGCCTGACCTATTTAAATAAATAGGCTTTAAAAACAGCCTAAGCCTAGCCTTTTTATTAAATAGGCCAGGCCAGGTCATAAATAGGTCAGGCCATAGGCCCCTACGGACGACCTAGCCTATTCCCATCCCTACTGACCAATGAGAGGCTAAAATTTGACAGCATGAGTGAGACATAGGGAAAGACACATCATAATTGCGAAAATCCTAATACCCCCAATAAAAAACTTGACGCTTACATTTTAAGGGCTTTTTTGTGAACATCCTAATACATATATATATAACTACCACCTCACTTTTGCACATGTGACCAAAAAAAGTAGGAAAATTAAAAAAAAAATAATGATCACTTCCATCTTGCACATGCGACCAAGTATCATTACTGCAAAAAAAAAAATCTATTTTAGATTCAAGTTTTTAATGAAATTATACTAAAGTAATTTCAATTAAAAAAAAAGTAATAAAATACGTTATATTTATGAATAAATTTCATATATTACTTCTCTTTTGGCAATTCACAAAAAGGTTTGTAGCCCCACTTAATTAAGTGAATCTTAAAATGCTCATAACAAAAAAGAAAAAGTTGTAAATGTCTTTACAATGCTGAGCAAATCAAGCATTCATATATCAAATCCCTAAATAAATCAATCAATCCATTGATTTGTCATTTTGGCTTCCTCAATGACTATATGACTATTTCAAATTTATGTGCCATCAAAGTTATAAACTATAGCACATCAAATCAGAAATCCTATTATAAATAACATATATATGTAATTATAAATCAAAATACGATTGAAGATTTGAAGGAGTTGAATATATCAAATGAACCAAGGAATTAAGCAAAACAAGCATAACTAAACATAATCAAATCCATTGAATAAACATATTTATATAACTAAATAAAAAAATAAACTTTTGAATAAACTTTTGCTTAATTATTCAGTATACATATTTATTTTCTAGGTGTATGCTCTATTCAACATTCTTATTGAATAAGCTCTTTAGTACTCAGATGAAGTCCAACAAGGAAAAAGATATTCTATAAAAAAACTAAAGCATAAAAAGTCTAATGCAGAAGTAGAAAACTAGCAAGGTATTATTGATAAAAATAACACTACATATGAGAGAGCATAGGATCAAGTACATATTTCAAGATAATTTCCAAATAAAATTATTTGTCATTGACTATACCACACTTCAAGCTTGTGCACCTAATCTTCCGTTGCAAATCAAATCAAGCTTAGTGAGCATAGAGTCCAACCCAACGACACAACCACTACTTCAAACTCATGTTCATAGATAGAAATGTTTGCACAACGATATCATAATCAGAGGAAATATATGGTAACATCAATACAGTGGCATAAAAATTGTATCAACATAGTATCTATGGCGCATAGGTACGGTACTAGTATCAGGTACTAGCTACTGGTACGAGTACGTGATATGGTATTTTTTTTAAAAAAAATTAAGGTATGGATCATCAATGAAAAACATTAATTTTTATATATAATTTAACTAAGAGAGTTAAATTGTTCAATTCACTATAAAATCAAAATAAATGTATAAAAAATCATAAATTGTGTTCAATTACAATAACAAATAAACTCAAATAAACAAATAATATTATATTAATATATAACAAAATCATGAATTTCACTCGAAATAAAATAAATAAAAAATATGGTAGAGTACCAGTACCATGTAAGCACCCATGCTTTATAGCAGAAGATGCATAGGGAATGTTTCAACCATTATTTCGTAGATAAAATGCAAACAATATCCCAATCATCTTCCACATCATTAATTAGAACAAAATATAAAATGACAATACGTATTTACCTCTAGAGACAATACCTGGATAAAAGTCACTAACCAAATGTAGGTGGCAGCTCACAATTTTATGCTTTGAGACTATGTAGATCAGATCAAGAAATATTGGGTAGCTATTTTTATCAATTTTAAGGCAGACAGATTTGGTGACAATTTGGTTTGATGAAGCCGAAATGCATATACTATTAGTCTACACATAACTCATAATATTTCGGAAGTCAACGTGATAACATACTAATAGAGTATATAATAAAGACTGATTTAAATTAAGACAATTTTATCAAAAGTAACAGTATATATTTAATTATTTATGTAACAACTCATTCATATAAAGAATGTTATATAGAAAGTTAGAGTTGATTATAAAGAATACTAACCAGTAATTCCTTTGATGAATTTGTCTCAGTAGTCTTTCATTCTTAAACTCCAAGTTCACAACACTACATTGTTCATCATCAACTCCAATTTTACTATGAGCATAATCAAGAATAATCAAGAATAGCAATAGGAAAACATTTTCAGCATGCCAAAAGCAATGGTAAGAAAAGGGAACATGTAAAAGGAAGTGAAAGGAAGATTAACCAATTAACATAATTCAATTCTAAGACAGTATTCAGGGTAACCATTAATTTTGTAATTAGAACTCCTTTTATAAATCCTTTTTGTAACCATAGAGCTCTTGCTATTGTTGTCTGCCTATAATTAGAATCCTTGGATATGATATAAAATACATCATGAACCTATACCAAAGAGACAATTGAGCACACAAGTGTAAAACATACACACAAAAATACAAAAGCTAACAACAAAAGCATTGAAAAAAAACTGAATATACCTCTGAAATTTAAGTGACTGAATTTGCAACTTTAGATTGATTGTCGTAGAAGACCACAATTTCAATTGCAAAACACTTGTATAATAAAATTTATTAACAATAACAAACATCAAGACTTCCATCTTGCACATATCCCTTCTTCCACACGCTACGTGATATATGCAAATTTCAATTTTTAATTGTTAGCGTCACATTATCCATTCTGCTGCTTTCCTCAATTGGCAAACTATCTTGTTCTCTGTTTCTTAGATAGTTCAATTTTTTCATCAATAAGAAAAAAGAGTGTCATAGTATCTTAATAGAAAGTTCAAGATCAACCCCTTCCAAGTTCATACAACTATTCAATCTGATAACCATATAAAGTAATGTAATTCCACAGCCTATTACTAAAATAATGTGGTTTGAAAATGAGCTCAAAAGAGTACGAAAGTTTGGAGCTTAGACAATTAAAAGCTAAGAATTTAACTTATAGCTCAAGCCTACTACTAACAGAGTCACTTCATGGCCTCATCAACATTCTTCTTTAAACAATATGAGTGCATGTATAACTGCCTCATATGTATCAAGACCTGAACCCACCCTATTTCAACTGTGACATAACAACACTGGCATCACCTATCCTTCCAGCAATGCTTAAGCCAGATACCAAACTGCATGTAAACAATTGCATCCGGTCATCATCCAGAACTCAACATTTCATCAAAATATTGCATGGCTTTATCAATATTGTTCACACCACACCACCGAATGCAGATATCAGAACAGTATAAGTAACAACATTTCCTTTCAGCTTTGCATAACCCATCCATCAAGCAATTATATGGAACACTATTTAGCCTATTTTTCTTCTCAGTTTTCCTCTCTGCCAGCAAACTCAAACCATCTTCTTCCCTCCCAACTTTACTAAGTTTGTCAATCAAAGTATTATACAAGACCACGTCAGGTTCCACACCAATCCTATTATTTTCTCCTTTACCTCTTAATTTATCAATTTAAATTTCTCCTTTCAAGGATATGCACGCAAATCAAAAAAATTAAAGGATATGCAAAGGTGAGGTGTTATGGTATAGTAATGAATTCATATTGAGTGTTTTTTTTACATTAATGGTAATTTCATTAAATAAAATCTAACAATAAATCAAAAGTACTGACAACATAAATATAAGGCAGAGTCTCTTTAATCTACATACAAAAAAAAACATATTTAGCTAAATACTGACCTCATGTCTAACATATTAAAAATTTAAACTATAAAAACAAACATTACAATTAATACAATTTTCAATAATATAACTAACATATGAATTTTTAGTTTCAAATCGATCCAAAAAATCATAAATTCAACCAAAATAATCAAAAATAGATATTTTTTTCAATGTGTTTAGGCTATTATGTATAAGAAGGTTCGATTTAGTTTTTAACTTACATAACTAAAACCGAATTGAACTGAACTGCAAATATTAATTTAGCAACCAATTTTTTTTATTACTACTACTCAAAATTTCAAAATTTATCGTATTCTTTAGATTGAATGTAGTTAAATTTTAGTAATTGTATTTTAAATTTCAACCATTAGAATTGTTAATACACCTATTATCCAAAATTAAAATACCTATTGTCTAGAAGGTTGTGTTATTGTATGTCGTGTTAAACTTTTTCCTTCTCACCAACTCTCATTCCTGGTTTGTGTATCCTATGATTTGTCTCAACTAATTTAATGCTCTGAACATCATCATGTCATTATACAAACATTAAAAGGTGAAATTTGTGTACGACATGCCTACATAATTTGAATAGATTATCTATTTTCTTATTTAGAAAGCCAACTTACAATATAAGTCAATGCGTTTAGATTCTCCGGGAAAATCTTCAGCAATTTCTGCTTTGTAGGTTCATATACACCAATAAAAATTGCAGAAGCTCTATCAAGACAGTAAGAATAGTCCGTTAAAAATATGTTGCACATAATTAGTTCAATTTAAAATAATATATATACCATAATAAAATGTTTAGAGGATTTGTAATTTGAAACTGTTATTTCTGCAATGCAATTGCAATGGTAAGAAGGTACCCTTCATTTATATATATATATATATATATAAAGAGAGAGAGAGGCTGAGATACAAGAGCAAGAGATACAAGCTGCTAGAAACATATCTAATGGTAACTGACGCCAACTAACTGTAACAGAAAGAAATATAATTCTGTGCAACAGGCTGGAACGTAACACAATGAAGACACTCTAACAGAGGTGGGAAAACACACTTTTAGTCAATTCTTAAAAGATAAAATTAGGAAGAACAAAACTTTTTGCTTGAGTTCAAAACACATAAGCTATGATATCTAATTGGTTTTGATTTGGATATGTTTGTCAACGAAATATATTTAGGCGACAAGCAGAAAATAGGATAAAGAAAATGAATGCGGTGTGAATTAAAAAGGATGAGGTGTATATGAAAATAAAGCCTACTCACGGTAAGACACCAGCAAGATTTCCAGCTAATCCAGCATACAAACCCTTGAAGGCCACAAGGTAAAAAATCGGGTCATCCAAAAAATATTATGCTAATTTCATATGAATACAAAATTTATAGCGCAAACCACATTTTGGGTCAAAAATTCATCTCATAATTAAATATCTGGTCATCCAAACATACTACATCAAATTCATTTCATATGACTAAAAAATTCATATTGAAGGTTACATATATATAATTCAAGAATCTCTATCTCATAGTTAAATTTGAGATCATCCAAACATGGCGACTTTTCAATTTTTATTAACCTTCTCAGTCAAGAATCATCAAGATTATGCATTCTTTGATAATTAATTATAATGCGTTAATGTTGCAAACAAAAACCTACCCCAAAACATTTGTGTCAAACACACAGCAACTTGAATCCAAATAACAAAGTATGTGACTTCGTTGTCATCTTTTTACGGCACCCATTCAAATCAGAATTCTAGGGTTCGAATGACCAAAATTCATATAGATCAGACGTTCTTGTTTGAATTTCAAGAACAGGAACAGGAACGAAAAGCTTTATATTTTATTTAGTATTATCATCTCTCTCTTTCTTGTGACTATGCAATCAACTTTTTTTAGGCACCAATTCAAATCAAGATTTTTAGGGTTTGAATTTCAAGAACATCGTTACCATTACCGTCAATGTCGCGAATAAGAAGAAGAAGAAGAAAATTGGCTCAAAACATCACCACCAAACACGAAGATGATACCAGTCGAATTGATTAATGTAGAAGATTGAAGATTGATACGGAGAAAAAGATTTATTGAATTAAAGCGATTGGGGTTGAGAGCACACACCTCTGTTTTTCTTTTTTTGGTTCCGTCGTCACGATAATTGAATTCAACACAGAGATTCTATTTTTTCCGATTTCAGTCTTACGCCTCTTTTTCTCCTACTGATAAAGCAATCACAAACTTCGTACTGGTCGAACCCTATTTATAAGGTTAAAGTTGGGGTTTTTTTTAAATCGGTTAAAAACATTAAATCAGATTTATATTTATATTTTATATAATATAATATTTATAAATATATTTATCATTTTAAAAAACATATTTATAATATTTTTTTTGGGATATTTGTAATATTTTATTGTATTCAAAATAAAAATAAAGTAATGCATAATGTAATTTTTATTTTTGACAATTTGAAAAATAAATAGTTATAGTTAAAAATAAAGTCGTTGATATTGATTTCTATCATTTATTATTTTTTTTTCACGCAGATTCCTATATTTTTATAAATGTTTAAAATTTGACAAGGATCGGTACACCTCGTCTACGAATCTATTCTGACTATCAAAAAATTCCTAGAGTTTTAGGAGGAATGGGATCGTAATTCTTTCTACTTCGAGGGGTATAATGACAGATCGAGAGGCTCGATTAGAAAGAATTGGCGGAGAAGTTTTATGTTATATATTGTAATGGTCATTTTTCTAAGAACCCTGAACTATGAACCCTAAAACCCTAAAACTTAAGACCCTAAACCCTAAACCTTAAAACCATAAAACTCTAAAACCCTAAACCCTAATGTCGTCGTCAAGGTAAGTTTCTGCATCTTCAATGGTAGAGTGGTACATTCTTTCGTAGAAATAATGTCATTGTCAAGGTAGCTAAATAAGTAAGCTGAGAAAGATGAACAACACTTGCTTAATGACACATGAAACTATTCGAGCAGCGATCCAAGTTCAAAAGAAAATAGATATGAAAAAATGCAAATAAAAAACACACAAGATTTGATCACGGATTTCGGCCAATATAAAATGTATCAGTGCTTGATGTTACTCACTTGGGTGGCTTTGAATATGTAGACAAACGAATTTTGCCTCATAAGCAATAATTCTCTGCTAGCACAAGCTCGTAGCAGCTCCTTCTTGTTAATACCATATTTCTTTGTGATCAAGACATTTGAATGAAATTTAGTCTTGTCGAAAGGATCAGCAAGATCTTTTCTAAGTTGTTGACTGTCGTAAACGATTCGAACGCTTGAGCGAAATCTTTGACAGTGACAAATTTATAAGGTTTATCTTTACATATCCAATGTTGCCATTGATTTTTTCTTGATGTCACCTATTTCATAACATGACAACCAAATTATTAACTACATATTAATAAAAAGAGACCATGATTTTAAAAGGAAGATTAAAAGTGAAAGAAAACTCACACTTCTTGTAAGAAATCAGCAACTCCTTTTCTTTCAGGACACTTGAATCCCATTGATTCAAAAAACTCAAGTACTTTTCTCTTGGTCCTTGATACACAATTTGTCCATCTCTAAGAAGTATTATATCATCAAATAATTCATAAGTTTCTGGTGCTGGTTGTAGCAATGACATAAGGGCAGTTCCATTTAGAATATAGACGGATTGCTTTATTGACCTGACTATCTGAAAAGTTGTTGAACTGTCCAAACCATTTCATATTTCATCCATGAGTAACACCTTTATAGGTCCAACCAGCATCTCACCTTCACCAAAAATTATTAATCAATCAGCCTTATTATAAGTTTCAAACTAAGGTTTTAAGTTTCTTTATCATGTTTTTCTTGTCAAATACTTCATCTGGAATGAAATATAAACAAAAAGAATAAATGAAAAGTTGATGTATCTAATCTTAAATTAAGACTAGATACATTATTTAAAATCAGATACATTAATTTTTTTAGTTATCCTTTATGCTTATATTTAATTCCAGAGGAAGTAAAATTTACTTGTAGTGAGTCGCTTTTTCTCCCCTCCTAAGATACCTCTTATCATTTGATCTCCTACCATTATATCAACACAAACTTCAAGTCCTAAAATCTGCCACATTTCACCAAGGAGGAAATTAAAACCTTTTCTTGTTTCACAAGTCAACTATATTTGGTGAATCAGTGTAATCTGATAACTTTAATGAACGAAAGTCAAATCTCCTTAAAAATTATTGTAAAATGGTCATTAATGTTAGTTTAATTTATATTAATATTCATCTTCCCCAATTTTTTTTTTAAAAATACGTGTCCTCTAACTATATCTCGTGAACATGGACCATTACCTTGAAAATGTAGTCAATGACCACCCTGGTTTGTTGTCCTTCTAGTGCTTCTTCCTACATATTTTAGACATAATTGATTACTAGTTAATAAATAATGCAACTTCTTCATAGTGCAACATGTTCACCATTTTTCAAACATAAGGATTTAAAACCTAGTTTTAAACTTTAATTATTACCTTCATATAAGCATTAATATCATAATTATTCTTAGTCGTTCCGTCAACATTTATGTATAGTTGTGAAATTCAACTATGATTAGTCCTTCTCCATTATATGTTACTCTCCCAAAATGCTGAAGTTTCATCATCAAAATTAGTTATTGTAATTCAAATATTATTCAACTACTTACATATTTGGTTTTCTTACTTTTAAATCTTTACCAAGTTGGCCAAAAGCAAAGTTATGTCACCAGAGCCTGGTGGCCTTAGAAGCGATGTCATTCTGCAAAATGTCCATCATCAGAACAAGAAAATATCTAGGTCTTCAACACTTTCGATGAAGTGTGTTCAGTATTCGACACTGACACATGTGGTTACATTCAATTAATTTTATTTTCTAAAATTATTATCGGTGTCAACTTGTCAGTGTCATGTCTGGTGTCTGTGCTTTAATAAAACACAAAATGAAAAACAAAGAAAATTTCTTTAATTCACCTTCTAAGCTTTATGATTCCTCTAACATTCTGAAGGATAGATAATTGTTTCTTTGGACTTGGAATTATTTGAACATAATTCAAAAACCCCTAAATAAACAAAAAAAGCAGCATATAATGAATAATCAATCAGATACAATCCAATGAATAAAGGAGAAACATTATGCGCAGTATTGAATTAACTACCTCTATCACATTTACAAAGAAGTTAAGTAATGTTGGCAATGCTCTACTTCCAACTAAACTTGTGCGTCCACATTTATGTCCTCAAATCGAACTTCTATAGTCCAACTCTGTGCAAGATTAATTTGATTCAGAAGTATTTTGATTCAGAAGTATAAGAACAAGATATTTCAATCAAATCTTCAAAGTCAATGCTTCAGAAAAAGGATGTTTTCAAAAGTCTAAACATTTCAATTATTTTGATGTGGTTCTCAAGATTGTTGCATACGAAGCTCAATACACAAAAACTTCTATTTCAAATTGGTGGTGTGATTCATGAATTATATCAAGAGTCTAATTAGACAAATTTCTCGTAAAAAAAAAATAACATAACTATCTCTGGTTGTTTACATAAGATAAAGTTGAGTTAACAAAAGTTGATCTATCTGAAATTTTGAACTAAATATACCAAATAAATTCCATAAGTTAAAAGCTAATCAAAATGGAATCTATATATGAAAGTATATACCTGTCCATTCTTTCTCTAATTTTCAACAAGAATTTTTCATTATCTTCTTCAGCAATTTTCACAAGTCTCTAACAAATCCCTTTTCTCTCCCAATTCAAGTTGCATAGTCTCAATTTCTTTTTCTTTACCTTCATCTTTGGTCTCTACACTTCCCCTATGCACGTTTAAGAACTCTTTCTATTGCAACACACTTCAAAGCTTTTTCATAATCTTCACGTTCAGATTTTGAGAAAAAATCCATGCAATGGTTTCTCCATATTTTAGTGTCATTTATCTCCATTAATTTATCTTATATATAGAAAAGTATATGTTATTAATGTGAATAATAAACCTTGAGCATAATTTATGTTGCTCTAGAGTTTTGTGTGCTATTTATAGAAGGGGATTAATAAGAGTGGAAAATTTTGGGATAAGGGAAAAGTGAAAATAAAGACAGAATTGAATTTATGTTATATGCAGTAAAAACTATGTTGGTGTAGAAGACATTTTGTCCTCTTGATTTTGAATTTCCATGCGATTTATTACTTCAAATGATAAATCAAAGCAACACAATCTCCCATTATTATTATTATTATTATTATTATTATTATTATTATTATTATTATTATTATTATTATTATTATTATTATTATCTCTTACCCCCTCCTCTGGTCCCACAATAAATTACTCATTAATAAAAAAAATTGTTCCCACAAACCATTAGTAAAAAAAAAATTGTTATAAAGTGTACAATGATTTCAGTTAAATTTTTTCTTTTCAATTATACTATTTAATTAATATTATTCACATCATTTTTAATTTTTAATGTAATATCAACGTTGACAATGTAATAATTTTAATGAAGATAATTTCATAAAAAAATTATATTTTTTCTCTTATTTAAATATGTGTAAAATAATAAAATGACTTATTACATATTCCAATTTTACATTTTTCTTTTTTGGGACTTTTTATACTATATTATATATAACATGTTAGAAAGAAAGAAGGAAAAAACATACAGCTAGCCTGAATGCACCAGATTATTTAAGAATTCATTATAATCAATCTATAAGCTTCCAACCATAAAAATTTAAAACTGAAATTGATTTCATTGATCAATATAAGAGAATTTTTTTTCAAAACACCAGCATCGAATTATTGCCCAATTTTTTATTTTAATTTCAACACTTGTACATATCTGGATTAATGTTAGCATGGTTAAGAGAACTTTTGTTACAAATTAGTTAAAATCTATAAATTTAATTAGGATCACTATATAAAGTGTTTTCTAATCATGTTGTAATTAATTTTCTCATCGAATAAATTTGAAATTATTAAATATTTTTTTTAATTATTTTTCTCTTGCTTGAATTCAATGTATCTCTCAACAATTAATTTATGGAGAGAAATGATTTTTCATTGTTTACAAAACTTGGTAAAAAACGATTATTGTCCATTTCCATTTGTATATGCAACAATCTTACAATCACAAACGCCAAATTTTATAGTGATGACTTTGCTAAACTCATCACAAAATGAAAATGATGATTTCAAT
This sequence comes from Cicer judaicum, assembly GCA_037974835.1. NCBI lineage: Eukaryota > Viridiplantae > Streptophyta > Magnoliopsida > Fabales > Fabaceae > Cicer > Cicer judaicum. Next base: position 28,097 of record JBBPBS010001102.1, read on the forward strand.
TGTTTATATAGTGTACCACTCAACTTGACTTTGTAACTTAAGAAATTATGTCGTGTCTCTTATATTGATAAAAGTTTATATAATATTTAGATTTGTGATATCGTTGGATGTGAAATTTTTTCGGATCCAACCATGACACTATGTCGTATATGGTTGGATGTATACACTCAGCTCGGATGATACGTACATATGAGAAAAAACTATAATTCAAATTAGATTATGGCCAGCATTTTTTCGGATCCAACCATGACACTATGTCGTATATGGTTGGATGTATACACTCAGCTCGGATGATACGTACATATGAGAAAAAACTATAATTCAAATTAGATTATGGCCAGCGCGTGAAATTTATTTTATTAAAAATTTACGTATACTTTAAATCAATTTTAATTTTAACTAATTGTTTATGCAATTGAATTATTATTATATTAATATACCAACAATTGAATTATTATTATATTAATATACCTCAAAAATAAATAAGAAACTATTCTGCAGCCGGAAATCGAACCCAGAATTCATAACATTGAATTATCCATGAGTGCTACTGCAGATGTTTTGGCAATGTTTGTAATTTATTTTATATAACCAATATATATCATAATCACATTTAAGACCCATGATAAATAAGATTTGAATAGGTGCTATACTTCCCGTATTATGGTCTGTACCCATACATGCAATTTGAAAAAAAATATTCATATTTCTCTTGTATATTAAATTTAATATTCGTATTCTTGTCCTATGAGTACTTATATAAGTGATTGTACACATATCTATTACTCACATTTTAATTAAAATATATAGATAAATAAATGATATGGTTGTAATTAAATTTAAAAATTATTCAAATATCTTAAATTCAATCATAAAATATTATAAATTAAAATATTTTTTAACTTTAAATATTTCAAAAGAAACACTCATTACAATACACATTCAAATATTCATAATAATATTTTATGAAGTTGCAAGTCCTACGATAATATTATTCAAGATATGTAAAAATAATTGATAGAAAATTATAAGTATAATTGGAAAGTCAGGATTAATGAGACATAATTATTCGTTATAAAGTCACAATTATTTACCTATTCATCGTAATCAAATTCTTATAAAGTTTGCAAACGTTTATATTTCAATTATAAATATTATAGTGGTCAAATGATATTAATAAATATTAAAACACAAAAAAAATAATTAATTAAACTAAATACTAATAAATAAATAAATAAATAAGTAAATAAATAATTTATATAAGTGCGGTTGTGAGACAAATACTATAATATCCATATATGCACTCATACCCACTTAATTTTGCAGATAATTACTTGTCTCCATATTTATACCCATCATGTGGATTTTTATCCTGTCCATTATAGATTTTTTTTTGCGGATACTCACTGAATCAATATCTAATTACCATCCCTAATCACATTTGAGAAAAATATACTTTTTTTTTGTGAAAAAAGAAAAAAAAAATATGTTATATGTATATATAATGTTACATCAGACTCACAATGTCAAACTTAATACTATGATACTTTTTTTTATCGCTTATTCATACTACAAAATTGTGAAAGGAAAAGGAGAAATATAGATTGAAGGAAATTAGGCATTGAGAGTATGATTGAGAAAAGAGAAAAGCGGAGAGGCTCACGTCAGCTTTTTGACTGATGTAGGAAATATTTGTATAAGTGGATGAAATAGAATAAGGTGACATTCGGGAGTCTGTTTTAAATATATATAATAAAATAATATTATCAAATAGATTTTTGAGGTATTAAAGAAATTGTGGAAGGAAAAGGAGAAATATATGAAAAATATTTGTATAGGTGGATGATATAGGATGAGGTGGCATTCGGGGGTGAAGTAACATTATATTATATATTATGTATTTGGGGGTGATGTGACATCATATTTAATTAATATTTATAAGAAGTTGACACATATTTCTAGATTATGGTCCGTGCGTTGCAAGGATATTAATTAATTAATTTTATAAGTTTTATAAGTAATAATTTATGTATTATAAATATAGTTATTTTATCATATTACTTTATTGATTTATAATAATTGAATATGATTAGAAAAATTAAAATGAGAGAAAATCATATTTATCACAATCATCTAATTTAATTTTTAAAATATTTTGTAAAATTCGTATGATAACTTATTATATAGGATAATTGTTTGACTCATTGTACTTTGATTGTTAGTTTATTTTTCAACATATAATGGTACTTGTATTTATTTGATGAAATAAAATGTAAAATAAAAACCCAAAAATAAGATGTAAAAATTTAAAAATATAATTGACTATTTAATACTTTTTATTTAAAAAAAATATTAATCTTGAATTATATTATAGCATAGTCTAAATTTATTTATTTTATTAGTATGATATTTTAATTGCAAGCATGAGAAGTTGTTGTAGAAAAAAATTATTGAATATTTTACATCAAGATTTTGAAATTTATCTTATCAAAGATTTATATATACTTTAAATCAATTTTAGGTATTTAAAAGTTTTA
>JBBPBS010001102.1:30961-45424 GCA_037974835.1 Cicer judaicum
TTATAATTTTAAATAAATTTGTGTATTTTAATAATTGGAAGTAACTTTTTTAATAATTTTTCATATATTCATATTTTATGATTATTTTTAATAAATTTGTAAATTTATTATAAAATAATTTATAAATTTATTATAAAATAACTTATAAAATAATTTGATAATAATATAAATTATAAATTATTATCAAATTGTAAAATAATTTATAAATTATTAATTTATTATAAATAATTGTAAAATAATTTTATAATTTATAAATTTATTATAAAATAATATTATTAAATAGATTTTGAAGGTATTAAAGAAATTGTGGAAGGAATAGGAGAAATAGGGATTAAAGAGATTAAAGAAGTTGTTGAAGGAATATGATTTACTTCTCAAGAGGTACACATCTTTTTTGCTGATGTGGATCAAATAAAATGAGGTGACAAAATATGACAAAACTTCTACATAAATGACTTGAGAATTTTCACAAATAATTCGTATGTATGGTTGAGTAGAAGTAAAACAGATGTAGAAACTTCACATTGGTAGTACTTTAAAAAAATTTAACAACATGAAACATCTCCATAAAAAAATAATAAATAATTTTTTAATATAAATATTAAACATTATTCTTTTAAGTATAAATGATAAATAGTTTTCTCCCTATGACACAATAATAACACTAATATAAAATTGAATATAGACAATCTTATTTGTATTTTGAGGAACCAATATATTTTCATGTCGTAGATGAGATAAAATATGTTTGTAAAAAAACACTCTAACTAACAACAATCAAAATTTTTAGAAAAATGAATAATTAGGTATAATAATGGTTATTTGTGCAACAAAAAAAAAATTTCAAGTATATTTACTTCTTTGAAAATGATTGGGGTGCAAGACGCTGATGGTAGAGATTGTTTGAAGAAGTAGAATAATATAATTCATGACCGAATACACAATAATAACATTCATATAAAACTGGTACAATCTTCATTGTCTTTTGAGTAGCCAATATATTGATTGTACTTTATTTTGTAACTCTTAACACATTAATAGTTATACATAATATTTATTTTACTTTTATTTGTAACTCATCACACATTTATAGTCATACATAATATTATATACTTAATATTAATAATAATAATAGTAGTAAAACGTGTGTTAAAGAAAATTGAAAGTTGAATAATAAGAATTGAAGAGGAAAAACCTTTTACATGAGATTTTTGTTGAGATGACAATATTAGATGATGTTTACGTGGGAAGTCTATTTTAATATATATAATAGGCAATAGTTATTAGATGCTAAATAATAATAATAATAATAATAATAGTAAAAATAATAATAATAATAATAATAATAATAGTAAAATATGTGTTAAAGTAAATTGAAAGTTGAATAATAAGGAGAATTGAAGAGGAAAAACCTTTTAGATGTGCCATGAGATTTTTTGTTGAGGTAGGAATATTGAAATGAAATGACACAATATTAGATGATGTTTACGTAGAAGTCTATTTTAAATATATAATAGATAATAGATTGAAGAGGAAAACCCTTTTAGATGATTTTTTTGTTGAGGTGACAATATTTGAATGAAATGGCACAATATTAAATTATGTTTATGTGGGAGTCTATTTTAATACATCGATGATTGTGTTCTTTATGATATATTATAATATTAATTCGTGAGTGATAATTTGTTAAATTCAAAATATTGAAACAATTCATTCTTGTGTGCCTTGTAAATTGTTCAAATAATTATTTGACATAGTAAAGAAACTTCAAAAGTGGTTGAAAAAAATTATAGGCAAGAAAAGTTTATAAATGTTTAAGACATAGAAAGTTTCGAGTCGATAATGAAATAGTTACGTGTTCTTCATTTTCAAATATTTAATATTATTTTTTTTTGTTTTAATTATATTTTGTGTTTTTTTTAAGTATAAAAAAATGTTATGGGAGACAAGTTCAACATAAGGAAAAAAAACTCATTTCCTATGAGTAATTAGAGATTTTTAAGTGTATTTAATGAGTCATTGAGTGATAAATTAAAACTAAAATTATATAATGTATAAAATAATAATAATAATAATAATAATAATAATAAAAGCATGAATCGGGAACCGTTCAATGGCTTAGGTTGAAATACTACGTTCCCCAATTAATATTAGGTTCAAAAACCACGTTCCCACATAATACCATTCTCTACCTTCCCAACTTACTCACTTCTAATGATAAAAATGAATAAAACAAAATCTGATGTCTTCCATTCAAAATCGCACTAAGGATATAGGAAAAAAAAAGGTTTATGAGAGAAAAATATAGAGACTATTTTGATAGAAAAGACAACCACCAAAAGAGAAAAGAGATGAGTAACCCTATTATCGATTTTGTTAAACCCGTCTCCCGAATGTAAAAAATAAAGAGATTGAAAGTGTAATTAAATCTAATTTTATTGATATGTCATTTTATTATTTAGTTACTAAAATGTTTTCATAAAAATCTACACGGTGTGATTTTATTGTATATAATTGTAAATAAATTTTCAATCAAATATATATTAATATGTCTCTTTAGCATACATTTATCATATATTATGGTAATATGTCTTTTCATTAAAAAAATAATGGCAAAATGTATAAGCTAGTTTTACATAAGGGTAATTTTTTTGATATACATGCTAGGTGGTAGCATAAATAAATAAAATTCTAATACTAAAAATACTAATTCCTGCATTTAGATGAATGCCCTTTGTACTTCCTCATGCTATTTATTTGCCAAAGAATCATATTTGAAGTGATTTTCATCGTTTTTGGAAGTTGAATACTTTGATGCTCAAGGTAAAGACAAGTGCAAACAACACTGAGAAACCAGCCACAACAATTGCAACCACTCCTAAGAAGTCATGTTCAAAACCAAAGTAACTCCTCACAAATTCTTCAACCCTTTGACCATTCTCAAGTGTGTCCATGTTGTCACCATATTGTGAAGCCACCAATCCATACAATGTCCATGCAACAGGACAAACCCAATAATACCACTTCCACCATATTGGTATTCTCTGTCAATTTTATAATCAATTTTCAAATGTTAGTTTATGTCATGCATTAAACAAAAAGATGTCAAAAAAAAAAAAAATAATTTATACTATGTAGCCGTTTTGTCTCCAAATATCAATTGTCAGACTAATCTAACAAATAAAGATCAAAACTCTATGCTGTTAGATTAGTCTAACAACTGATATTCAACTGGAAAAGATAGACCGGTAAGAGGATGGAGAGGATCCAAATCTTGGTGAGTACAATAATAGTAATAATAATAATAACTCATGTCAAAGTTATTTTTATATTTCTTAAATTTTTTATTAAATGTGGCTACATTTAATAACTTCTATTTTTTAAATTATTATTAGTGTCTTTGTAGCATGATATCCAATGTTTGGGTCTGTGAGAGAGCTTCATAGTAATAAACTATAACCATACAAGAAGAATCTAAAGATGTCAAGGTTGTAACTTACAGATAAGGGAATAACAAAGCCTGAGAAAAGGCTCCATATTGCATAGAAAGCACTGGACAATATGGCAGCCACATGTGGGTTGGGACTGATGGCCATGGTCATCATACCATAGAAAGTGTAGTACAAGAATGTGAAGTACATGAAGAAAATATACCACAAGAATTTTGATGTTGTCCAATCCAATCCCATCATGGCATATACTATAATACCATATATCAAGGTTTGAGCCAATATGTGAGGAAGCTCTATAATAACCTACAATTACAATAAAATAGTTGAGCTCAACCATTAGATCATACTTAAACTATTTGTTAGACACGGATTCTCTGCAGTATGGGAAAACATGCATTCAAAGATCAATGAATCTTGAGAATTGGATGAAGATTGAACAACTCGTATTCTGATTTTACAAAATTGGTTTTAAAATACATCTCAGACTACGAGTCAGTTTGATATTCATCTAACAGACAAGATCTAATTGGTTTTAAAACAGATAGCATATCACTTTTTCTACTCAAAATTGCATGAGTTGAAGTTGTTGTTTTACTTGTGCAAGTGCATAAGGCAAAGCAGAATACATTCCAGCAGCTCTTTCTCTATAAAATACAGTTCTCTCAACTGCTATTATAGGTTGCACTGAGGCACCATTTTGTACTCCAATAAAGATGACAGAAGCATACATTGAACCCATTGCATTGAAAAGATCTTGCTCCTTTCTCCTGTGATTTTCATTAAATTATGGTAATACAATATGTAGTACTGAAACTTTAAATTGAAAGTATGTTGAGTGTTCACTACGTGTTAGTGTCGACAAATGTCTGACACGGACATATGTGGTTACGTTCAATTAGTACATGTGTCAAGTGTCACTGCATCGTGTTTTGTGATGTCTGTGTTAGAGCTTCGTAGGTAATACAATTGTTTTGAATTTCATTTTCATATTTTCTTAGGATTTATGTCAATGTATTGTTTACTTGTTGCACATACCTTTTCAAGCCAATGTTCCAAAATATGACACCAAACAAGAAAGCTATTAGTGTGGTAAATAGGAGCCTAACTGCTGTGTATGATGTGTTCCTCCAATATGATAAATGTTGTTTCCATAGACAAGCTTTACATTGTGTCACCATGGTTTGTGAATATTGAGTATCAAAGTATAGATCCTTTGAATGTTGAGGATGTATACTTAGCTCTTGGATCAATTGTTTGTTTCTCCTAAACAATCACAAGTATAAAAAACCAATTGATTAAAATCTTTAAACACTACCACATAAAAATCATAAACTTAGTGATATATTCTCATAATTCCAAAAATTTAGGCTATAACAGCCTTGATTTAAAACACCAAAATATAAATAAATAAATAAATGAAAAAGAAATAGAATAGAATAGAATTGCTAATGTTTACCAATATTTCATTTGTAGTTATTTTATCAAACATAAGCTTATAAGAAAGAATTCTGACCTATATAGTTCTGAGTTTTTGTACACATTAGTGAAGTTGACCTTAAGATTTGCTTCTGATCCTGCTGATGTAACTTCCAACATCCAAGTTGCAGGATTATAACCATCTTTGATCTTAGGAACTCCTTCAATAGCCTATAGTATTCATGCATTAAGTGAATATAAAAATTTAAACATTTATATGCCAATGCAACAGTAGCAACTAGTATGCTCAATATATACCATTTACATTAGACTCACCTCAAAGTATTGAATCAAATGAGAACAGTGGCGGCCTAATGGACCAGCATATATTTGTTCACCTCCTAATTTCAGAAGTAGAAGCTGAAAAAGTTGAGATTGAATTAAGAACTTAATTAACTCTTTGAACTTTAGCACCAAATAGGCTAAAACAAAAATGTACCTAAATGGTAGTAAAGTTTGTTACCTCATCAAAGGCGTCAAATATATCAATACTTGGCTGATGGATCGTGCACACCACGGTACGTCCTGTGTCCACGGTGTTCCTTACTGTTCTCATTACAATTGCAGCAGCTCTAGCATCAAGGCCGGAGGTTGGTTCGTCCATGAATATAGTCGACGGATTGGCTACGAGTTCAACTGCAATTGTAAGTCTCTTGCGTTGTTCGGTTGAAAGTCCATTCTCGCCTGGCAATCCAACAAGTGCTTCTCTTAATGAGTTAAGCTCTACAAGCTCCATGACTTCCTCAATAAACATCTACATCTCATAAAAATTGAGTTCAAGTTCATAAGCTATAATATCTCCAAAGTAAAGGCTTCCAAGAGATTACTAATACTTAGAAACTGATTTAGTTCAATGCACTCTGAGAAATATTGCGATGTTCAAATCTTAGTCTGGCATTCTGTTTGGATAAACAACTTAGTTAAGTGCTTATAGCATAAATGTACCTTTCTGGTAGCTTGATCAACTTCCGGGGGTAACCGAAGCCATGCAGAATATAGCAAAGATTCATACACTGTAACATTAGGTGAATGGATATCGAATTGTTCGCAATATCCTGATATGCGAGCAAATGTTTTTTGATTCTTTGGATAACCAGATATTGTTATGTTTCCTTCAATATATCCACCAGTTTTCCTTCCAGCTAAAACATCCATTAGAGTAGTCTTTCCAGCACCACTTACACCCATCAAAGCTGTTAGTACTCCCGGCCTAAATGCACCACTGATACCTTTCAAAAGTTCGAGACGATCTTCGAAAACTCCTTGACTTTTCATTTCCTACAATCAATATAACAGTCAAAATGTATGAACAAGTTAGATCAGAATGTATGAAAAACGCAAACAAAGAGCACACTAAAATTTTATCAGAGTTCGGCTAAATATTCATATGATCACAAAATTTGATCACAGAGTTCCGCTATTGCGCAGTAACATAAATATATGAAATGAAAGTACTAGGTGCAATGCTGATCATTCAGAAAAATATGGTGTTAGATATATAAATTGGCTTGTCCATCCCAAATGGGAAACTTATGGAAATAAGCTGTAACAACTTATGGACATGGCATAAGTTGTTTCCTTAAGCACTTTCAAACACTCTCACAATTGTTTAAACTAATATATAAGCTCAAATAAGTAAATCCAAAGAGGCCAAACACCTGTATTTTAAATACAATCAATCACATGCAAATAGAAAGGCTAATTGCAATTATGAAATACAACATCTTAAAAATATGTAAAATACCTGTGGCATGTCTACAGCATATCTGATCTCATCAAAAGTGAGGGAAAGAGGTTGAAAAGGAAGAACCATGCCCCTCCTTCCACTTCTACTTGCTTCATCTACCATCCGTGTTTCTGTCTTGTCATCACATTCAACGTGTTATAACTTCAATACCAAACTTCAAACAAAGAATCTAATAACATTAGTTCAAGGACAAACCAGAAATGCTCTTTTGAGAAGGTAACTGAATAAATTCTTCATCTGTTGAACCATCTCTCTCTAGCAATTTCTCCTCAGATAACCCTGCTTGATCCTTTCTGAATGCTGTATATGCAACATATATATCAAATGATCAGAAAAAGAGGTTCAAGTAAAGTTTAGAAGCTCAAAAAAAGATATAAAAGATGGTACTCACGGCTGAGATATTGTAAAGCTAATGTGAACAAAAAGTTATACAGAAGAACATAACCAGTCAATGCTCCTACACCAATCCAATACCAATAAGCTTGTGGGAAAAAACCACGAGTTTTTAGTATCAAAACTCCTAATGTTTCATTGGAATTACGAGTGACCTGCATAATCACTAAACATAATTAACCACGTATTTGAATTGCTTTAACCAACTATTTTGTTGTCGATTTTGTCGGTCAAAATATAATTTCTCTTATTAGAAACCAAGGGTACTGATGCGTTATTACCTTTCTCCAACTATGTCCAAGAAATTCATTCACAGCTATAGCATTCTGTCCATACATCAGTGGTGAGGACCAATATCCCCATAGAAACCATTTGTGTACATCCTCTGATGCAAGAGAACACATTTAAAATAAAGTGATTTATTGCTTCTATAAAAGAAAAAGTGTATATATAAAGAGACTCATTGCAATTAAACCACCAATTTCCTCCCTGAACATACATGCTATCTCATACTTCGTCCTCAAGTAATCGAAAATATTAAATAGTCCCTAACATTTGCTTTATCTATCATGTTAGTCGCCAATATCTTGTCAAATCTGTTACGTTATAGTCCTTAGTGTTTTGTCAATATATAACAAGAAGGACTAATGAGATGCACTCAGACAAAACATTAGGGACGAAATTAGAGAAAAGGTGTAAGTTCAGAGACAAAATTGGTGGTTTACTCGATTCATTGTGTACATTACAATTTTGTACCTCTTGAAATCACAAATCCCCCCAAAACCAGAACTACTAATAAAGCAAATGCTCCAACAGTGTTTGCTACAATAACATCTCTTCCTAATGCTGCCATCATCCGAAATAGTGAAGATGCCATCTGATTAATGCATAGGATTATCAAATACTGTTTTAAGAACCTGCCAATAAAATTTCTCATTAGATTCCAAAATAAATAATGATTACTAAAAACAATTGAAATTTGTGTATAATTTTGTAACAATTTTTTTGTCGCTGATTCATTTTTTTTTTAATTAATGATTTGTGATGTGGTCTATTCTTGCCTTACAAAATTTGGATCATAACCAATAGCATAGTAAGTGATGGCTTCCCAAATGGCAACTTCAATGAGTGTTATTGGTATTTTGAGGATCCATGGTGGAAGTGAATAAGCCCATGAAGGATAAAATAGAAGATCTCTTTGTTTGTAAAACACAGGAAGTTTCATGATTGTCATATTTAGCTCTGATATTCCATTGAACATTGCTACTGTAACTGTGAAGAATAGTGCTCCCATGTATGTTCCCCCATCGTCCACAGTTTTCTTATGCATCTTTGTTCTTAGAAACAATGTTGTTGTCATGATAGCTAGATAAATAAGCTGAAAAAGAGGAACAAGACATTCATATAAGAACCAAGAAAAATATAGAAGATCAAAAGGTTATATCAAAAAAATGTTGCCATCGTGAAAAATAACAGTTTATTCAAATTTTGTCATGCTACATTGCTGCTAATGCTATAGCCACTATATAAACAAATCGATGTTTTTCACGATCCGTGATGGACAATATTGTTTTCATATAAACATTACTTGACAAACTCTTTGTACTAAATCATATATAGTAGAACAATAGCAGTTTGTTAAAATTCCGCTACGCTTTAGCACTATTAATTTAACACGATTTGTATGCCATTCATTTCAAATCAGACGAGTTCAAACTCTGACTAAAATGATTTTTTTTATCAAACTTTATTTATCTTCCAACCAAACTCTAGATTGTCAGAGGCCATTTCCCCTGGGATCTGGAGGTTTAAGACTAAAAAAATTGATGAAAAAAGGATGACAAGAGCAACATTAGAGTTTGAATGTTTCTTACTTGAGTGACTTTGAATATGTAGACAAATGAATTTCTCTTCATAAGCAAAAACTCTCTGCTAGCACAAGCCTTCAGAAGCTCCTTCATGTTAACACCATATTTCTTTTTTGTCAAGATATTTGCATGGCATTTAGACTTGTCAAAAGGATTGGCTAGTTCATCTCCAAGTTTTTGACCTATGTGAAATATCTGAAAGGCTTCAGCAAAATCCTTGACAGTGACAAAACTGTAAGGTACATCTTTATTTGCCCAATATTGCCATTGATCTTTCCTTGATGTCACCTATTTCATAACATTAGAACAAAATCAACATTAAATAAATTAAAGAAAAGCTATGAAGACGACTTTGCCAAATATACTGATACGTTTTGACATCAATAATAATTTATAAAATGAAAGAAGTTGAATGTAACTATATCTGTCAGTGTCATGTCGAACACCGGACATACTTTTAATTTGAAGTACAAATGATACACAAAAAAAGAAATTCTAAAAGGAACATTAAAAGTGAATTAAAATTGAATGAATCAAACTCATACTTCTTGTAAGAAATCAGCAACTCCTTTTCTTTCAGGACACTTGAATCCCATTGATTCAAAAAACTCAAGCACATTTTCTCTTGGTCCTTGATACACAATTTGTCCATCTGTGAGAAGTATTATATCATCAAATAGTTCATAAGTTTCTGGTGCTGGTTGTAGCAATGACACAAGTGCAGTTCCATTCAGAATATGGATTGATTGTCTGATTGAGCTGATTATTTGAAAAGTTGTTGAACTATCCAAACCAGTTGATATCTCATCCATGAACAAAACTCTTATTGGTCCAACTAGCATCTCACCTTTACATTTTTCACCAAAAAAATAACTTAATCAATCAACCTACTTATAAATTTCAATTTCAAGTTTTGTGATTTAGTAATGTTGATTTTAATAAATTATAAAGCTTTAAATATATTTTTAGTCCCCGCAACATTTTAGTTTCAATCTCTGTATGATTTTTTGTTTGGATTTAATTCTTGTAAATTCAAAAATTATTACTTTTAGTCCTTGACGTTATACGTGCCAATTAAATCACGCCATGTTGCCCAATAAACCAGGGACTAAAAACAACAGTTTTTTTAATTTGCATGGATTGAATTCAAAAATAAAAAAACTTAGAGAGACTAAAACCAAAATATGTTATAATTACATGGACATGAAAATCATATTTAAACTAAATTATAAAATACCTGTTGTGACTCTCTTTTTCTGCCCGCCTGAGATACCACGTATCATTCCATCTCCTACCATAATATCAGCACAGATTTCAAGTCCCAAAATCTGTAACATTTTGAGAAATTACATAAAAAATAAAATCCTAAATTGCTTTACAAGTTACCTATATCAGTGTCAGTTAAATAAAAACTATAGTATGGCAGTGCTAAAACATTGTACCATAAAGGAATTTGAACAGTGCATTATTTTCTGCAATTCGCGATTGACTGATCAATATTTTCTCTATTTGATTAAACTAGACTCTTACCTTCAGAATATAATCGGTTACGACGCTAGCCTGCTGTCCTTCTAGTGCTGCTGCCTGCATATTTTTGAATGAATCACATGAGCAGAAACAAAAGAATGCAGCTTCCTTACAATGCAAAGTGTTCAGAATTTCAAACATGAATTTCAAAGACTTTCTTTCTCACCTTCATATAGGCATCAATATCAGGATCTGGTTTAATCTTTGCTTCCTTCTCTCTTCTTAGCAATTCAGCCAACATCTCTAAAAAGTAGTGAAATTCAAAACTAAGGTGAAGATTTGGATTTATTTAAAACTAGTAAGATACTCGCATTCGCACTTCATTACCATAATTATGTCCAACTCCTTGACATCTTGCCGAGAAAGCTAGTGTTTCTCTAACAGTCATTTCTCCAATGTGATTATCATGTTGACTTATATAAGCTGATATCCTTTGTGGAACAAACTTTTCTAGTCCTTCTCCATTGTATGTTACTCTCCCAAAATGCTAAAGTTTCATCACCAATCAAAATTTGTTATTATAATTCAAATATTATTCAACTACTTCCAAATGAAATTATTTTTGATGCAGTGTCACTGTTAAACTTTTCGCATTGTCAACCAATCGGAATTATGTTTTTTATGACTTCCAAATCAGATACAATTAAAGTCAAATATTTTTAGTGATCCATCAGTTATGTCGATAGAGTATAAAAAATAACAAATTTGGTTTCTTACTTTCAAATCTTTTTCTAGTTTTCCGGCCAATGCCAACAGCAAAGTGGTCTTTCCAGAGCCTGGTGGTCCTAAAAGTAATGTCATTCTGCAAAAAGTTAATCAATCAGAACAAGAAAATATCTAGCTACTGTTCCACTGATACTTCATATTGAAAGCTTGTTCAATTTCAGACACATGTTTGACACTAATACAGACATTGACTCGTATGATTACATTTAATTACAGTGTCTAGTGTCGGTGTTTCATATATGGAGAATCTAAAACTGCAAAAAAAGATAAGAGAAGTGTTGAATTTACCTTTGAGGCTTTATGATACCACTAACATTCTGAAGGATATGTAATGGTTTCTTTGGACTTGGAAGAATATGAAGATGATTTAAGAATCCCTTAACAAGGAGAAAGAGGTAATTTTATAAGAAAATAATAAATAAATAAAAAAAGATAAATCCAATAAAAGTGTAGAAAGAAAAAACAGGCAGTGCCATGTTGAATTTTACCTCTAACACATTAACAAAGAAATTGAGCAATGAAGGTAAAGCTCTGCCTCCAACATAAACTTGTGCTTCCACATTTATATGCTCAAATCTGACTTCAACTGTTGGAATATCAAGTCCAACTCTGTAAATTTAGTTTAAACAAAAACAATCATAATTCTAAGCATAAAAAATCAACAAATCAGTTTCAAATCTTCCAAATTTTCTAGTCACAAATGGCTTAAGACTTAATATTTCATCAACAACATTCATAAACAATTATAGACATTTATTTGATTTCATACCTATCCATTCTTTCCTTGAGTTTCAACAAGAACTTCTCATTATCTTCTTCAGCAATTTTAACAAGCCTTTCCAAAAGAATCTTTCTCTCTGTCAATCCAAGCTTTTTGATATCAACTTCTCTTCCTTTCCCTTCTTCATTATTGATTATGCTTCTTCTAATCCTTAAATATGTAGGAAGTCTCTCAATAGCAGCCCATTTAAGTGCTTCTTCATCATTTTCACGTTCAGATGTTGAAAAAACATCCATGCTATTGTTCCTCCATATGTTTGAACTATTTGCTCTTCTTAAACTATCAACTCTTGATACTTCATTACTCTCCATTGATCTCTACCTACAACTATAACATCAAAATGAGATATTAATGAAAACCAAACTTTGGTTACTTCATTTTTTTTTGTTCTTGGTTTAAATGAGTTTCTTTTATTTCATGATGACAAACTATAATATAGTTTTCATGGATATACCTTTTATACATGTCTACGCCATCTATCTTTTTCTTTTCTTTTTTTTTTCAATTGTATTATTCATTATATTTTTAAAAAAATAAATTTTTATTCTCCACAAATATATATTTTTTTTGTTATAGTCTTTCTACAAACAAATATATATTTACAAAAACTAAAAATAATATAACAAAAAATGAAATATAAAAAATATATATTTACAAAAAAAAATTATTTTTATGTGAACTAAAACAAAAAAAGTGATATTTATAAGTACATACTTAAATTTTTTTTTAATCAATTTCTCGTTTTTAACTTATTATGCTCTTTTTTTTCTAATCCTCTACTTTCTACTGTCATGATATTCCGAATTTTTATTAAGAGATAAATTAAATTTATTACAAATTATTTCAACCAAAATTCAAATTCTAAATTTCTTGAATGATGTATATTTTAGTGAAGTTCAATCATTCGACTCCTTTATCTTTTTATTTGTTAAATCATTACAACATCTTAAAATGACACATATAAATACATATAAATACAGTATAATGATGTATGTGTTCCTCAATCTTAACTTTTTTTTTTCTTACAACTTACACACATTTAAAAAGTGCACATAATAATATCCAATATGAAGAATGTCTTATAAACTTATTATTACTTTAATAAGTGTATACTGATATATTCCAGTAAAAAAAAGTATAACTGACATATATTAGTTTCATATATGCGTATACCTTCAATTATATATACCTCGTGATATTAAATAAATTTAACTAAAAAGAATAGAGAAAATGATTGACAAACCTACCACGACTTTTCTTTTACACACACCTACTTTGACTATGACATATACAATTAATTACCAAAATTAAATATTGTCTCCAACCTTAAATATAAATAAATAAAAGTTAAATAAAATTAATATATAAAATTTAAAATTAAAGAAAATAAAAAATTAATGAATTTAACTTAAAATTTAGACTAAATATTTGAATTAAATTTATCATTATTTTTTATTTACTTTTGATTATATTTAATGTCAGAGGAAATATAGATTATTGAGTCCATCACAAACCACTAGAAATTGAAGGCATAATAAATACTACAATATTGAGAGTAATCTACTAGCCACAACTACACTTATCTTCACACCCATACAATTTTTCTAAATTCTATTTTTGTCCTCTTAAATTTTAGAAAAAAAAATTTCTTGAAATTTTTTATTTTTTCCTTTGACATTGTGAAAATTCCAGAATAAAAAATGAGTACCTAAAATATTCCGAACATATATAGATATTCTGAATTTTTCAAAATTAAAATATATGGAATTTTAAATTTTTAAATTTTTTTAAGAAAACTGAAATATAACTAATATTCCAAATATTTTAAAATCTAAAAATTTGAAATACCATATTTTTTAATTTTTAAAAAAATCGGAACACAAAAAAGATGCATAATATAAAACTTTGCTAGTGTATTGTACCGGAGATTTCATGAGATTAAAAATTTGATCATAATATGTTTGTGTTCCAAACAATTTGAATTTAAACTTTTTTGCAATTTTTCGTTTCAAATATTTGAAAAAAAGCTTATGAAAATTTGAAACTAATAAGTATTTAATTTTTTTTTTTGAGATAAAAAATATCAAAAACTAAAAAATAACAGTATTGAATATTTCACTTTTCAAAAATTTGGAACTAAAAATAGAGTTCTGGAAATTTTAATTTGCAAAAATTAAGAGTTCCTTAAGATTTTATGATTAAAAAAGGTATATTAATATTTTCCATGGAAGGAACAAGTGCAAGGGTAACAAAAAAAATTAGTCCAATATTGACTATTGTTGTTATGATCTTTAAATATCTTAGAAAATTTTAAAATTGAGTATATTTCTTCCCTCCTTTGATGGCTTTTTTATATAATTTTTGTTTAAAATTTTTTTTCTTTTAATTATTCATATTTCTCTAAATATATTTTTTTAGTAAAAAGTCGTTTCATAGAAAAACGATTACATAATAAAATTTTACAATTCAATAGAAGGTCGTTTTATGAGAAAA
>JBBPBS010001102.1:45850-103828 GCA_037974835.1 Cicer judaicum
AATTTTTTTTTTTATATTTTAATATTTGTTTATTATTTCAATAATTAATTTAATTATTTAAAAAATAAAATACTAATAATAAATTAAAATAAAATACATTAATAAATTATAAATAAATTTTATATTTTAATTATTATTATTATTATTATAAATAATTATTATATTAAAATGATTAAATTATATTATAAATTTAAAAAAAATTAAATAATAATAACAATTAAATTAAAAGAAATGTTATGAAACCATATAAAACATAGTATAGTATAAGAGAGACTAACTATATATATAATACCCAAAATTTTAAGAAATGTAATAATGTATGAGTGGTCGCTTTTATCATGGTAATTAAGATTAATTATTTATATTTGAATTTCAACAACTTTTTTTTTTTAGTGTAAGATCTCCCATCACTCTATAATATACTAATATCACTGTAATCACTGTAATCAACCAGCGAAGTATCCGTCCATTCTTTAATTTTCAGTTTGATGTGAAATCTACAGTGAATCTCTAGGGTGAAAAAGTTTTAAGAGGTAAATTACAAAATTGGCCTAATAGAATTATGTCAACATATTACAAAAATTATATTTAAAAAATAATAATTTTATTGTTCATAATGAACTATCGATATTTATATCACAATGTTAAATAGTTATAATAATTTTACGGTTGTATTTGACTATACATTTTATAATCTAATTTTATATAAATTAAATTGTTTTGAAATGAAAAAAAATAAATCTTTAAATACATACAAAAATTAAATTAATTCTTACAAAAATGATGAGGAGACAGATAAAACAGACATTATAAATTGACACTTTTGAAATTTGTAGACGCAAAGCCATGAGATGGGAAAAATAAGAGGTTGTTAGACGATAAAGAATGACCAACTAATAGAAAGAAAAAAAAGGTTTTTATTTATTTATTTTTGGTAATATCCTTAAAAATTAAAGTCGAAAAAAAGTCCAAAAAGCAAAGAGGAAAATGATGAGCATACCTCAAAATTGTGGCTTATGTAATGCTTGCGTAGATGATCATTGGACATATCTTACTATTGGCACCTCCACATATGATGATGACCACGTTCAACTTTTTTCCATGATAGTGTAATCTCATCTTTTCATGGCAATATCATTACTTTCTTATAAACAAACAGATATTCTTCTTTTACTACAATAATGACAACACAACAAAAAGGACCAAAGTCTAATAAGAACAAAAGAATACGAATCTTATAAGATAAAAAGGAGTGAAAGTAAGGTTATTGGATATAATTTTTGAAAATAAATGTGGCCCGTGAACTAGGAGATATAATTTTGAAACATAAATAAAATAAAATATGCACAATAGTGGTAGGATATATTATTCAATTCAAATGCAGTGCATAATGTGTGTATGCTTAATGTTAGGCTAGAAATAAGCTTAAAGTCATTGCTTCAATTGGTTGGTATGTACTAATTGTTATGCGTGCTTAACAAATTAATCTAATAATTTTTGCTTTTGATTTTCAATTTTATGACGACTCTTAACATTGTATTGTCAATGGTAAACCTACTAGAGTCAGCGAGGCTTTGACAAAGAGACCTAAAGCTTATTGAGTGCTCTTTTTTAATTTAAGCAAGATAGCTTTAAATGGACTTTTATACTAGAATGAGATACTAAAAAAAACATCAATGATAGGTCATTTTTCTAGGTATAATCGTTGTTTTCTATTTTATATTTGGGCACACTTTGATGATATATTAAATATTAAATATGTATTTATAATTAATTTTAGATAAAATCTACGGTAGGAGTTGGTAGTCGGTAGTTTAATAAATAATTCATTGATGAAAAAAATGAGATTTAAACTGTTTAAAATTGATTTTCTAACCAAATTAAACTCTCTTTTTTTAGTATGTTTAAAATTTTCGATACAATTATTCAATAGGCTTAAATTAAAATATTTTTTTATAAATTTCATAAATATCTGACACAATTTTTTTACGAATAATCGTTTTATAAGATCTTATTTTACGCGAATATTATATACTAGCGAACTTTATTATGAAAATTTTATATAAAAATATATATTATTTTATTTTTGACTAGAAATATAAATAATTGTTGATCATTTTCAACTTAAGTTACTGCTTCAGCCTCAATTTTGAAGGCTATTATATATCCATTTAGAAAGTTGTTAATATACATATATATGATAATTTTTGAAGTAGAATAATTTGTTAAAGAATACAAACAACATAAAACTTGTGTTTTTTGTGTTTGTGCATCCGAAGTTATGTTGGGGTGGACAAATTTATCTCTAAAAATTAAGTCTATAAAAGATATTAAAATAAATAAGAGGTAGGTGTTGGATTTTGTAACCAATCAAATCTATTTATGCAAAGTCTATCTCCCTTGAGGTAATTGTTTTGATCATTGTGTTGTTTTGATTTGATTTCCTTTAACTCCCCAAAATAACTTCCTTATTGCAAATACTTCTTACTTCTAGGTCTTTGAATTAATTTTATTGCGCTTTTCTTGATTATGTATGCATAAAATGTATTTAATTTTACACCAATTTTATCATGTGCAACATTAATCAACCCACTAGGTTTTATGTCAAGTGTTAGCCTCATCTATTTGGTCATTGAGATACATTTTGACTGGGTTAGTTACAATTGTGCCTCCATAGTTAAATCCTACTATAATCTTGTGCACAACAATAAAATGTTTCTTAAAAAATACAAACCAAAAAATATTTAGTTGTATCATTTAAATTACCTTTTAATCCAACAAGACATAGTAGAAAAATAACTTTTTAAATCGAGGGTACTTTTAGTAGATGATCATCAATTGAAAAAACTTTAAAGATAACAAATTCATGGATAAAATTAGAAGATTAAGTAGGAGAATACTTAATACAATTTATCTATATAAAATATTCTTACAATAAAAATACTCATTTTAAAATATTGAACTTATAGATTCAATGATGGATAAATTAAAATATAGTAACAAAAATAAATAAAATTAGATAATAACACCCTATCATTTTCAACATTACTTTAAGTTTTTATTATGAAAAACATTACTTTGAATTTGTTTGATTATTACAATTACTTCTAAAAAAAATACATCAAAAGGTCTTTAAGAAATCATATGACATAACACTCTTTAATTAAAAAACTATCATTCAAAATTTAAGTGAACTAAAACATAAAATATACAATTCAAAAACATAACGGTATAGTCAAGATAAAAAGTTAAAAAAAAATTATCTTACGAATATCAATTCCATTTATCAACTTTGTCAATCCCATTTATTTTTTTAACCTTAAAAAGTTATACAACTTTCAATAAATAAAAAATTAAACCCAAATTCTAGCTTTATTTCATTTCAAGCTAATGTCATCATTATTGACATCGACAGACATATACATAAAGCATGATTAATATTTATGGACACAATTCATCAAGATAGTGGGTGAGAATTGTGAGGTAAGTTCATCTTCACAAAGCTTAATTGCCTCCTCTTCTTGAAGTGTCACCATTACTACCCTTCCTAAGGGACGTTCATCATGTGGTGTTGGGAAAATTAAAATATGTCCATCACCAAAAATTGGCTCTATGTAATAAGACACACGAATTGGTTTTAACCTTTCTTCAAACATAGCTAAACAAGGGTTCACATTCTCTAAGCTAGTACAAACCAAATCATTACCATTCATCATTGTAGATGAATTTATATCATTATTTTCAAACCAATCAATTAGATCCATAATTCCCTCCTTGTCAATTGTAGCCACAACATCCCTTATAGCCCTAGTAGCATGTGGAAATTTGTTCTCATCCAAATTGAAATTTCCTTCTAAATGCACCTTATTATATATCATGGAGTTCCCAAAGAATCCTTTATCTAAGCCCAATATTTTTCTTACATCCAAACATATGGACATGTCAACAAGCCCATCTTTAATTCCTTTGATCTTGCTTAAAGAGACCCAAAATAACCCTGCTAGTGCTTCAAAGGGTGTTGTTGGTTTTGGGCTTGATGGACCTCTGCTTTGGGCCATGGACATGCAAGCCTGAACCATGTGATCTGAAAAGCCCATGGAAATGGTAGTGTACCTTGCTTCCTTGATAGAAATGGGCTTCTCAATTGAAGATTTATAGTGAGCTATTAAGCCCACATATGGATTATTATTTAGTTTTTTGTTTTGTGATTTTTGATAAGGTAAAGGATGGAATATTGGAGGGGAAATAATTTTGTTGCCTAATGACATGTCAGCCCAAGTCTTCATGAATCTTGTAGCACAAATGGAATCTGCCAAGAGGTGAGTGCAACTTAGGCCAATTGCTAATCCACCTTCTTCAAATTCTGTCAGCTGAAATTAAGATCATAATTTAAGATAATCTAGTTTAAAGTGAAAATGAATTTAGCTGCCAGAAATGTTAACAATAAGCTCTTCCTAATACATTATGATTTCTTTACATTTTTAAAATTGATTCAATAGTTTGTAAATAAATTGTCTCCTAAGTCAACTCATGTGGTAAAAAGCTATTGAGACATTTGATATTTTGGGGGTGTGTTTGAACCTACAATATACCTCTTTTCCACACTACTTGTGTGTGAATTTTACCACTAGATTTTTGAAAGAAAAACAATCACATTAAAAAGAATTTGTTAACTTAAAAGAATATATGGTTCTTCATTGACGTTGTGTCGTTAAAGACCAATAAAAAAAATATAATTTTTCAAAAAAAAATATTTATCTTCTTGATATCTTGAAATTTCATCAATACTAATTGAGTCGTTAGTTAAAAGTTTGACCTTGTAATTTTAATAGACTAAATTCAAATTTTCGCAAAGATACTTGTAAAAAGATCATTAGTGCACTTTAATAACTAATAATTTATGTCTCCAACTTGTTTTATAATACAAAAAATTCAAACCTGGACATAAAAAGTGGACCAATAATAAGACTTTTGAGGAATGTCTTCCCAGTAAACAAGTTTGAGTTCCATTTCCCTATCCACATTTCTTAGCCACCCTTCCACACTCCCTTTAGCTTTTGCCTCCACCATTCTAACACCAGCATCATTACACTTGATCCTCCAATGCCCTACATCATCTCTTAACAACCTTCCAGTCACTATAGGGAAATGAATAAGCATCTATGACAAAGTCTCTCTCAACTTCTTGGTCAATATTCCAAGCTATAAATCTCCTGAAGTTTGGTAATAGTACACCATCCTAATATGGTTTTTCTCCATCAAACGATCCAAAACTGATAAGGGTAGGTACTTTCCTGCTTCAACTGCCTTTGTGCTCACCACGGTTCTTTTGCATATAATACTTACTGTGGTTGCCATTTTTATGTAGAAAGAATTGGAGGATATAACAACACTGTGTACCTATTCTATGAGCAGTACTAAAGCAATGATATTATTCATGTGGTTTCACAGAATTATATAAGCTATATATATATATTAAGGCACAAAAAAATAGCCATATGATGATGTATATGTGATGTGAGGAATGAAAAGGTGCATATAATTCGTGGATTTCAAAGGGAAACAAATCATGTGCCAGAAAAATATTAGCACAATCCATGAGGCAATGATATTTTCATGTTCCATAAATGTTGGCTTATTCGGAGTTGTTGAAGAAACAAGTCACACATTGGCTATAATAGAAAATATTAAATTGTTTGTAAACAAAGGAATATAGTATCCATTATTGTGGAATTTTTTTATCACAGGTATCCCTAACTTTGTCACTAAGTCCAATCCACTATCTCTTCACCAATGTGGTTCATGATGGATAGTTAAAGTAATTTGTGGAATTCACAACCATGAATTACTTGATATTTTGGAGGGGCATGCATATGTTGGACGCTTAGATGAAGAAGAAAGAAAGCATGTTCATGAATTAACAAAATATAATGTTGCACCGAGATCTCATTGCAAGACCGAGATAAGAGTAATGCTACTAAGATCTCACAAATATATAAACAGAGAAGTATCATTCGATTGCAGGTGGGATGTAATAGAACAGAGATGCAACATTTATTCAAGTTAATTGAAGATGCAAAATATGTGTGCTGGAATAGAAAGCATGAAGACTCTGATGTTATGAGAGAGATTTTTTGGGCGCATCTAGATTAAGTGAAGTTGTTGAATTTGTTTCCGATTGTGTTGATTATGGACAATACCTACAAAACCAATAAATACAGAATGTCATTACTTGAAATTGTTGGTATGACATCAACAGAGAAGACATTTGGAAAGACATTATGTATTCTAGTGATGAAAAAGAGTATATGATGCGCTTGCATATGTTTGAGCAATCATGTGTTGATACTAAAGTGTTTGTTGATTATGTCAAAGAAACTTAGTTGACTCCACATAAGGAAAGATTTGTTGAAGCATAGACAAATAAAGTGATGCATTTGGGAAACACAACGACTAACATGTATTTAATATAATTGTATTATATATTGTTGAGTTGTATTATATTTTCTAATGTATCTGTAACATTTTATTATAGGGTTGAGTCAGTTCACTAGAAACTGAAGTTAATGTTAGAAAATAGCATGGGTGATTTGTGTAAATGTTGGGAGGCTATAAACAACATGATAAGGTTGCAACATAAAAGAATCAGGGCCTCGTTTCAAAAAAAAATTTATGGTGAAGAGCGTGAGCACAAAAATCTATTTTATCAGAGATTGAATACATTTGTATCCACATAAGCACAAAGACGTATTGATGAAGAATACGAAAAAGTTGAGTGG
The DNA here is from genome assembly GCA_037974835.1 of Cicer judaicum. Taxonomy (NCBI): domain Eukaryota; kingdom Viridiplantae; phylum Streptophyta; class Magnoliopsida; order Fabales; family Fabaceae; genus Cicer; species Cicer judaicum. Next base: position 52,630 of record JBBPBS010001102.1, read on the forward strand.
GTGGGTACTGACAAATCTATATGTGAGTGCTCTCTCATAAAAACATATGGATTACCTTGTGCTGGTGAATTGAGACAATATAAATTAATGGGTGAACTAATTCCTCTAGATTATGTGCATCTTCATTGGAGAAAATTAAGCATGGAATGTGAACTCACTCAAGACACAGAAGATGGATCAGAGTTGGATATGTCTACTAAGATGAATGCCTTATGGAAACGCTTTGGATCACTTGATGTTATTGGGAAACGAGTGTTGAAGAGTAAGGTGCGTGAACTTGCTTTTCCAAGTACAAGTTCAATGTGTCCACCACCTGAAAAAGTCAAAACCAAAGGAAGAGTGAAGAAAAGTAAGGGTATGAAGTCGGATGGATATGATGTATATCGAGACCCTTCTTACTTTGAGCATGTTAATGCAACATATTGTGAAGATATTGGTTCCCAACCCTCTCAATCAACAAAGAAGAGACAAGCCTCTCAGTCATCTCATTCTTCAAAAAATTTGTTATGGAGACAATTTCCTGATATTATTCAGCCATACATTGATGACATATTTGACGTGGCATCTGATGGAAATTGTGGTTTTCGCGCTATTGCATTATTGCTTGGTTTCGGTGAAGAGTGTTGGTCTTTGGTCCGCAATAGATTGGATCAAGAGATTGCTTCTCATGTAACTCCATTTGATAGATTGTTCACATGACGCATTAGAGAAGTAAAAGATTCGTTGATGATATCCGGCTTAGGTGTTCAACCCATGGATAAATGGTTGTCCATACCTGATATACGTTACGTGATAGCGACAACATATAATATTATTCTTGTCACGTTCGGTCTGACATTTTCAATGACTTTCTTTCCTATGAGGGGTTCACATTCAAGATCGAGAAAAAATGATCGCATATGTTGTATTGGTTTTGTTAATGGAAATCACTGGGTTCCGGTAATTATTTTCTTTTAATTTTTTTAGTTTTATTCTGGGGGTAATTTTTTTCTTAGGTTTTGATAATTTATTTAATTTTTGCAGTTATGGATGAAAGATGGATTTCCAATGCCAGACATTGCACCAGGTTGGAAGCAATATCGCACTAATGAAGCAACTTCTTGGGCAATAGCATACACAGGGCGTCTATAACACTAGAGATATTTATTAGGCCGATTGCCACATGTTACCCAAAATCCACCTAATGTAACCTTAGATGCACATAATCTAGAGGAATTGGTTCACCCATTAATTTATATTGTCCCAGTTCATAAGTACAAGGTAATCCATATGTCCTTATGAGAGAGCACCCACATATAGATTTGTCAGTACCCACCCACTCAACTTTTTCGTGTTCTTCATCAATACGCCTTTGTGCTTCTGTGGATACAAATGTGTTCAATTTCTGATAAAATGGATTTTTGTGCTCATGCTCTTCACCATAAAAACTTTTTTGAAATGGGGCCTTGATTCTTTTATGTTGCAACCTTATCATGTTGTTTATAGCCAATGTGTGACTTGTTTCTTCAACAACCCCGAATAAGCCAACATTCATGGAACATGAAAATATCATTGCTTCCCTAAACCCTAAACCCTAAATCGCGAAAGTATTTCCCCCATTTTGTTTCTCTCATGTTTTGGTCCCCCAAGCAGAATTTTGATCCAAAACTTCATGAAATTTTATTTGTTTTACATTTATTTAAGTCACGTCATGTCTCGTGATCTCATTTGCAATGATTGTACCTGAAATATATAATCATAAATGGTGTAGTATGGCTTTAAAAAATGAAATGTCATCAAATTTTGGAACAAAATTTTGTTTGGGGGACCAAAAGTGGGGAGAAATAAAATTGAGGGTTTACTTTTGCGTTTCAGCTAAAATAAGAAGACCAAAACTGCAATTAAGTCAATATAATAAAATAGAGTTGTGAAATAAAGTAATAAATTCATCTCTATTTGACAGCTTTATTTTATTAAATATTATTATTATCTTCGTTTTGTAGTTGTATTTCATAACGAACATAATAATAACATATAATAAAATTTAATTTTCAAATAAAGCAATAATTACATCTTTATTTGACAATTTTATTTTATTATATGTTATTATTGTTTTCGTTTTATAGTTATAGTTCCCAACGAAGATAACCCATAAACTCTAAATCTTAAATTCTAAACCCAAAATCCTGAATTCGAAACCCTAGAAACTAGATTTAGGCTAAGCCAAAAAATGGGGTGGATAGTGATGTTAAAGGAGAAATGCTTATGTGACAGATAGGGGAGGTAAACAACTATACATAAGGGAGTACGGGAAAAAAAGGAGTCATTTTGTATTATTCAGTCAGTAACTTAGGTGTTTTTGGCTGAGAGAATTCCAAATACTTGATGAACATTGCTCCTAAGGTCACAAGAAAGATTATCTTGTAATATATTTCTCTGTTTTCAATCAATAGTACGATTTTTCTTATTCATATTGATCAGGGTTCTTTTCACTAATTGGCCCAATTTGTTATGGTTGCCTACTTTTTTGAACTCAATTATTCAGTTTGTTCTTTTAAATTAAATAATCAACTTCAACTGATCTAAAATTGCTTATATTTGAAGCTTGAAAGAGTAGGCTCACACCATTAATGTTGGCTTACTTGCCTTCACAGGGCACCCACAAGTCTTCATTTTAAATTAACAATGCAAATTAGGTCAATCAAAAAGATTAATTGTATTTAATTAAGCAGTACTTTCACTATTTCTTATTATAACGAAATTTAATCAATTGCACATTTAATAAGTCTTATAAAATTAATAAAAATATTTAATTTAATAATATATAGCTTTAATGACACTTTTGGTCTTCCTATTATAGGTGAAAATTGAAAGTAGTCCCCCCACAGTTATAGTCTCCAAACAGAATTTGATGTCAAATTATGATGAGTTGTCATTTTTTAATGACGTGTCAATAAAAAGGTGACGTGGCAGACAATTACGTGGAATAAACTCATTATTATATTATTTCTGATTAAAAAATATAATTTATATTTTTAAAAATTATTTTTATAATTGTGACAATATTATTAAAAATACAATTAAATTGTTAAAATTAAATTAAAAGAAAAAAAATCTAAAATCATCTACTCATAAACAAATCAAAATCAAAACTCTAAAATTTACCCAAACCTTCGTCTACATAACTCGTAGTAGGAACTTTTGGTTCGGGTGGTGGTAGAAGTCTGAAATTGCAGTCTTTTAAAAACTGGGCCGGTCGTCGATCTGGTCAGAGCATTGAGTCAATGGATTATTGATCGAACCAATGGGTTACCCATTGAGCCACATGAACCGGTAATTTGAGCAAAGGTACGGAGGCTCAAATCTCAAGTTCTGCATCTTTTAATTCTTGAATGTATGTTTTCAATGCAAAGTTGTGTCAAACCTAATTTCCAGCGGATCCTAAGCAGACATGATTTTTCAGTGTTGTCTGGTTCAATTGATTTACGACGGAGTTGATAGCTTAACCGATCTGATTGCCTGACTGGACCACCTATAGGTCGGATCCCAGTTAAAGAGACTACTTATTGGAAAATTATTGAATCTGTGATTTTGTTGGCTTAATGCAAGATAAAGCAAATGATTGACTTTGTTGATAGTCTCTGTCCTTTTGTCGCTTTGTCCTGGAGTATATGGATGTCACACGTAATAGTGTGATAACTGTTATTTCAAACTTATTTGGAATTTCTTTTGTTGTTTGTGCTTCTTTATATTATTATGATGTTTGCGCTTCCTTATTGTCATCCACACAAGATCTGGTTCTCTTTTGAGGTTGGTTTTATTGCTATTGATCATAAATTAATGTAATCCCTGAATGTTTCTGTTGGTGATAGGCTGAATTGAGGGCATTCTTTGATGTCCACGACCAAGAAGGAAGCTTCCTTGGAGGGGTTCATTTGGAAATGACCGGCCAAAACGTGACCGAGTGCGTTGGTGGCTCACGGACTATTACTTTCGATGACTTGAGTTCACGTGATGACTTGAGTTCACGTTACCACACTCATTGTAATTTTGAGATTTTGATTGTATATCTTAAGGTTCAGAATGATTTTAGGGTTTTAATTTTGATTTGTTCATGAGTGAATAATTTTAGGTGTTTGATTTTAATTTTAACAATTTAATTGTATTTTTAAAAATATTTTCACAATTATAAAAATAATTTTTAAAAATATAAATTATATTTTTTAATCAGAAATAATATAATAATGAGTTTATTCCTGCCACGTCACCTTTTTATTGACACGTTATTAAAAAAATGACAACTCATCATGATTTGACCTCAAATTCTGTTTGGGGACTATAACTGTGGGGGAACTACTTTCAATTTTCATCTATAATAGGGAGATCAAAAATGTAATTAAGCCTATATATTATTAAATTAAATATTTTTATTAATTTTATAAGACTTAATAAATGTGCAATTGATTAAATTTCGTTATAATAAGAAATAGTGAAAGTACTGCTTAATTAAATACAATTAATCTTTTTGATTGACCTAATTTGCATTGTTAATTTAAAATAGAGACTTGTGGGTGCACTATGAAGGCAAGTAAGCCAACATTAATGGTGTGAGCCTACTCTTTCAAGCTTCAAATATAAGCAATTTTAGATCAGTTGATGTTGATTATTTAATTTAAAAGAACAAATGTTGATTATTATCGATGCCACTTTGATTATCAAATGTACACAAAAAAGAATCTATTGCACAAACAGCCGAAGGTTAATTTAAAATACGATTTTCCATTTGATAAAGCACGGCTCATAATTTCTTCATCTTCTGTCTCCGCATCCCATTCCAGAAAGCAGATGCTTTAACTACATTTTTTCCTGGAAGCTGAACTTCCAATACCTGAGTTACAACATCACTAAATTGAGAAATGCATCTTGGTCGAAAAAAACTGATCTCATAACCCTATGTTAAATTTGTATAAAAAGTGTTCTTTTTCATATCAAACACATCACTACTTCGTTAGTATATATTCCTCGCAAAATAGAGTAAAACCCATATCATACAATACCTTTAAAACCAAGTAATTTTCTTTTACCTGCTTAATATATTCCAGAAAAAATGTATATAATTACAGATTTAGGGAGAGATTCTGGATTTTCAATTTAAAAAATGCTCTTATAAGTGTGCACAAACACAATTTGAATCGCGGAAGACATTGGCTCTTCATCCAACATCATTTTTATTTGATATTAGCTTCAGATGTAACAGGATTCCATAGAGCAATTGGAGAAAAGATTATGGAAATATCCCTTATTCTATAAAGCTAGTGCATAACCTATCCTACAATAGTTTACACCACTCAATTTCTAAATTTCATAAAGATTCTTTCTAAGGGAATGAAAGACTATATTTATAGACTTCCTATAACAAGAATAGGGATAAGGATTAATAGCAACTACCCTAAAACAGAAACAACTAACAAACGGAAACTAACTAACCTAAGTGACTAATCCAACAACCCTTAACTGCTTTAACTACTCTAATTTCCGTTTAAAATTCTTCTACAAAAGCGAACTTTAAAAAGAATGGAGGGAATAATGAGAACAAAACAAAACATGAGTTGTGTTTTATATTTCAAGAATATCAAAATTAGAGCAACCCGGGACAAAAGGTACGCTAAGTGATACATTTTGGTTCCATCTAAAATGCTGAAACCAAAGAGAACAAACAGAATAGGTATTTCCATTCCATTTTGACCGCATGCCAAATTATGCAGAAGAGGCATTACCCAAGAATCTAACCAACATCGGAATAAGCAATAGCTGCTCACTGAGACAAAACACAATTTAAAAAGAAAATGGCAATTTAATAGATCAATTCTGGGAAAAGTTCTCTTATGGTGTCTTAATATGTATTGGTTGCATAAACTCACTTGGTATACAGATTATAACTAAAAGCGTTAACCTCCATTCAAAATAAAAACTAAAACATGTAGCATCTACCAAAAAGCACTTGTCTAGGTTATGCAACTATGATTTAGCTCTGCACCGATAAATTAAACTTCATGATTGATTTTAAAAACTAAACATACCTCAAGTGAGGTGCCCCTTCCACATGGAAACACCAATGCACCATTGACAAATACAATATCATCTGGCTTCATTGAAGTGTTCATTCTCATGAGAGCAAACTAGCGTAGTTATGATTTTAATCTCTAAAGTTTTCTTCTGACCATCTTTGTCAACTGCTTCAATCTTTCATCAAGTTCCTGGCCACCCTGAAAATGCACGAACCTAAAACTGTTTTTTGTCGCAACTGCACAGTTCAAATGAAATCATGAAGTCTACCTTATTATGGAGAACAGATGCTTCTTGATCAAAGAATAGCTATTTTCTCGACCTTGAAAATTTTATCGGCTCATTATAATCCCTTTCTTCTGAACCACAGATGATATCATCTGTTTCCTCAAGATTTTCAACAAAATGCAATGTTAAAAGGTTTTGGATGTTGTTTTTGTTCACTGACTTCCACCGTAGTAAAGTCCTTAACTTTCATCACATATGATCTTTCGCTTTTTCAAAGGGTCAAATTAGCTTGTTACTATTGCAGTACTCAATGATTATTGAAGCAACATCGTGATCGGAAAGTTCTTTGGATGTGTCTCTACTAATATCTTCAAGAAAATCAATGAGACTTCTTGAACCCCATCCTACAAAATCCTTTTTCTTCTCTCCAACTTTTCCTTTTATTGACTTTAGCTTTTTCATGCGTTTTGAAATTCACTTACATCAGATTCGCCAGAATCATCTTCCTCCTCACCTATTTCGTATGGATCCAAGTCACGCTTGTTTTTCCCATTTTTAATGAAGTTATGGGCAAAATGAGCATTTTGAGAATTCAGCCCTTTTTTTTGGATACATTTATTATATTCTTGAAAATAACATTCATATGTCTCTTGATCTTCGATATCTATCTTTTCCTGTTAATAAAAAAGCACATAATGATGAATATATACAGCGAAAGAGAAAATGTATACATACAACCTGCATAAAGAGGTGAACTTTCTTCACTCAATTGCGAGTACAACCGAGAAAATATGATATAAAAAAAAAAATTATAGTACAATGACAAAAATTGGTTCCTGATACTGTTTTAACAAATGGTTTTCACCTGTACCAAGAATAACAGTGACGAATGAACCTGTTGGACAATCTAGGATTCTTTTTCAAAAATAAATAGAATAAGTTTGTTGTTTTAAACACCTCAAAACAAAAGCACTTGCAAGATGTTTCCAAAACAGAGAACAAGTGCCTGCGTTATTTATGGTACCAGCATAACAATCACAAACATCGGCAACCCAAAAAGTGTCAATTTGTAAATACACATAAATGATAAACAAACAGCAAGGTTTTCAATTTTAGGATTCCACATACTATTGCAGGTTTCTATTTCTTTCTCTTGCTGTATAAAACATAACACATGATTGAAACATATCTTACCCCATCAGAATCAACATCAGCTTTTTTTCCATGTAGAGATGCAAGTTTTGTGCAGTGCCTACAAAATCCTTTGTTTCTTTTAACAGTAGCAAATTCACCATCAAATAAGAATTTTCCACAAACAGCAGCTGGGTAGGAAAAGCACATGAACTTTGATGCTTTTCCGCATATGTAGCAATAATGGGAACCTACAAAAATTATTAAAAAGTCATTCAGCATCACAAGAATTAAAAGACATTTAACATATAACACCAACTTCTCAAGCATTTTAGGCATAATTAGGATATGCAGGTTCAGACAATGTATAGATTATAGAGTGTTCGAAAGCAAAACTCGGGCCAGAGCACATTTTTAAGAAACATACAAGATTTACAATTGTCATGGCAGTATCAACTGCATAAATACTTACAGACCAACAAAAGTAAAAGAAATGTATTTGAATGCGGCATAAGTAGAGATAAACATTGAAGCAGCTTTAACTACTCTAATCTGCGTTTAAAATTCTTCTACAAAAGCGAACTTTAAAAAGAATGGAGGGAATAATGAGAACAAAACAAAACATGAGTTGTGTTTTATATTTCAAGAATATCAAAATTAGAGCTACTCAGGACAAAAGGTAGGCAAAGTGATACATTTTGGTTCCATCTAAAATGCTGAAACCAAAGAGAACAAATAGAATAGGTATTTCCATTCCATTTCGACCGCATGCCAAATTATGCAGAATAGGCATTACCCAAGTTTTTTAGATTTATTGACACTAAAGAATCTAACCAACATCGGAATAAGCAATAGCTGCTCACTGAGACAGAACACAATTTAAAAAGAAAATGGCAATTTAATAGATCAATTCTGGGAAAAGTTCTCTTATGGTGTCTTAATATGTATTGGTTGCATAAACTCACTTGGAATGAAGCAAATCATGGACAACAGAAACTTGAATCCAAATAACAAAGTATGTGACTTGGTTGTCATCTTTATAGGGCACTGATTCAAATCACAATTCTAGGGTTTGAACGACCAAGATTCATAGAGATCGGGCGTTCTTGGTTGAATTTCAAGAACAGGAACATGAACGGGAACAGAAAGCTTTATATTTTATTTTGTATCACCATCTCTCTCTTTCTTGTGACTATGCAATCATCTTTTTTTGGCACCAATTCAAATTAAGATTTCTAGGGTTTGAATTTCAAGAACATCATTACCATTACCGTCAACGTCGCAACGAATAAGAAAAAAAATTGGCTCAAAACATCAACACCAAACACAAAGATGATAGGGAGAAAAAGAGATATCGAGTTCAAGCGATTAGGGTTGAGAGCACACACCTCTGTTTTTCTTGTTTTGGTTCTGTCAGAATAATTGAATTCATCATAGAGATTCTATTTTTTCGGATTTCGACTTACGCCTCTTTTTCTCTCACCGATAAAGCAACCACAAAATTGAGACCCAGGTAAGGATATGTCAAATTGGTATCGGTCGAAATGTAAAGGTTCCAAATCCTTTTAGGCAAAGAAAAAGCACTTCCTTCAAACTCTTATCACCAGAAATTAAAACAAAATAAATGTATTTGTCTTCTTTTTCTAACTTAGGAGACAACCTCAACTAATTAAGTAAACTCACATTAATGATCTTTAAAAAGTTTGAAATTGTTTATTTAGTCATTGCAATGTATTTTTATAAATATAAAATTATTTAATTATTTATTTATTTTTAATATTTTTATTAGTTTATAATATTTAAAATATTATAAATATATAAAATAAATAGTATTTAATTATTTCACGATAGTAATTTTGCTATCTAAATTAATGATATCGTGTCACTATTATATTTTATTATTCTTATTTATTATTATTATTATTATTATTATTATTATTATATTTTATATTATATTATATTTTTATCATATCATATCATATGTATTAAAGTTGACTAAATTATCAGATTTAATACTAGGTATGTGTCTAGTTGGCTCTATTGATTGATATGGAACAATGCATTTTTTTTATCTCAAATTTATGTCAACTACCTAAAATTAGAGTCGGTTGAATTAGACCATATGTTCACTATTTATACTCCATTAGAGAATAACATGTTATTTGTTCGGCCTATCTAAAGTGTCATGTCACTTTTTAAAAAAAACATAATATTATTTGTAAATCTTGCAGTTTCCTTGCTACAATACATAGATATCATTCAATGCATTTGATTGATTATATGTTGACCATATAACCTAAGGTTGTGAAAGAATACATTAATGTTTGCATAAGCCAATTAAGAAGATAAGCATGTAACATATAGATTTATGATGCTAATTTATGAAGAATCCCTTAAAGTTGATTATTTATTGGTGGTATTGAGTTTCTACAAGTATGTCTTGATGACATCCCAAGATTACCACCAATTTGGCAAATTTAGTTTTTCATATATTTGGTACCAAGGACGGGGCCAATATCTATAACACCATATTGCATGTTGTCAACAGAGTTGATGAAACGATTAGCCGACATGCTTGAGAAGGAGTTCATTAGACTCAACATATAATCCTAGGGAGCTCGGATCCTATTTATAATGAAAAAGACGACTTGTCTATAAATGTGCGTTGATTGTTGGTAATTGAATATAGCTACGATGAAGAATAAGTACCCATTATTAAGATTTGATGGATCAATTAAATGGTACTTCAATATTTTTGCAAAACGAATTCAAGTCGGGTTATCATCAAATAAGAGTAAAGGAAAATGATATTCCAAAACCATCTTTTACATCCATGTATTTGGTAATGTCATTCAATGTCCCTAATCTCCAACAAATTTCATGGACACACATGAATGGAATCTTCATGTCATACTTGTACTGGTTTGTAGTAGTGTTCGTCGATGATATTCTTATATATTCAAGGTATAGGATCATGAAGAGTCTCTAAAGATCGTGAGGCAGATATTTAGGGATCACAAATATAAATTAAGTTCAATTTTAATTTTAATATCTCTATTTTAACTGAATATTGAAATTAATCTTTTTATTTTATTTTAGCTCAATTTTGATCCTCTAATCAGAATTTAGTTGTCAAAATTGCCATGTCATATTTTTTAATTGTGTCAAATAAATTAATGATGCAAAACTATCAATGCAAACTAATTATATTGTTTTCATTATCCTAATTTATTAAAACACATTACAACATTTTTAAAAATCAGTTCTGAATAAAAAAAAATCTCAAAGTTAAAAGAAAAAGATAAACCAAATTCAATCATTGATAAGAGTCTTGTCGGATGCCAAAACTTTTCTTCTTATACCAAAAGCACTTTAATGAATGAGTTAATTTGAAGTTAAATAAAAATGGGTTTTTTTTTGTTTGTTTATTATCATACAAATAATTTTAAATCTGTTTATATACTATTTTATAAAAGTAATTTTTTAAACTACAAAATTAACATTAAAGATATGACTTTTCAAAATACATTAATTTTTATCTTTTTTAAAATTATCACAAGCATGTTGTCATAGTTTGATTATTCATAGTCACTAAATATGTTGTCATATTTTAATTATATATAGTTATTAAGACAATCGTTAGTAAACAATTGAAATATTTCAAATTGGTCACTCCAAAATTTATTACTTTAGACAATTTGTTAGATCCATTTCAAAATTAATTAATATATCTTAAATACTCATAAAAAAGAAAATCACTAAAACACTAAAAACTTTGCATCTTATAAATAAGAAACGATAAAATGATTCAAATAAAAGAAATAGAAACAACAACAACAAAAAAACAAAAAAAATAATTAACAAACTTCAAAGTTGATAGAATAAAACTAGGCGAAATGAACAAATTATAATATGTATACAATGAAAAATAATCATAACCTTTATCTGGTTGTAGAATAAAATAAATCAAAAAACAACTAAAAAAATCATGGCAAATATGAAAAGAAAAAAACAATATAACATCAATAATTATAAAATCAACTCAACATCAACAATAGAAAATAATATAAGGTCATTTTTAAAGTTATCAATTATTGACTCCTTTCCATAGAGGCCAATGGGAATGTCTTCCATCACCTAATTGGATGTATGGAGCCTACATGTTTATGACAGCGATTTTGCTCTTTTAGAAATGAACCTTCAATGTCATTCTTTTTTGTCCATCATACATTTCTAGTGCATCATTCTTCATTATCACTTGAAACCCCTTTGGAATCAGTTGGCCTATACTCAACAGATTGTTTTTCATTCCTAACACATACAACACATTCTCAATCACTATTCTCTTTCCATTCCTTCTTCTGATCACCATGTTTCCAGCACCTTCAACCTCTAGTGTTATGTCTTTAGTAAACATGATATTGCTTCTTCTTGATGTATCAATATCCATTAGTCATTCTTTGTGATTGGTCATGTGATTGGAAAAACTAGTATGAAGAAACCAAAATTGATCTTTATGCTTCTGTTCGATTGGCTTCCAAATCATCAAACCTTTTCTCTATGATTTTCAAGACTTCTTGAAATCCAAATAAGGCACGAATTTGTCCTCTCCATCTATCTCAATCTTTTCCATCAAAGTGTGGCATGTTAACTGGAAAATTACCATTGTTTGCACTTGAATTCATCCTCACTTCACTCATGTTCTAATCCTCACACTTCCCTCGTGTTTTCACTCTGATTTGGATCAAATACAGTGCTCTGAATACCAATAATTAGCTTCCAAGTTGTTGTATGCACAACAAGAAAACATAAAATACACTGTTGAATGAATGATAAGACTTGTGTATTTCATAGATTGGCAATCATATTTATACATGACATATTCTTCCACATTCTTACTGCAATCTAACTAACTAACTAACTGGTTGGTAAGTTAGTTAATTAGTTACTACATTCAATTATTACATTACTTGAATTACAAGTCATCTAATATTTACACCCACCCCCTTCACACAAATCAATTGAAAATGTCTCAATCTTGGCATGAGTAATTGGAACTTCTGTTTATATAAGATTAAAATTACTAACAAATCAATCGGTATCCTGCCTATCCAACAGGCTTTCTTGGCATCAAATCATTTGGAACACGTCTCAATCTTGGCATCAGTCGAACTGCACAGGCTCCGTGACAGGAGGTATACAATCTACCTTATACCGTAGTACCTACAGTCCATATATAATAACACACGTTAGAAAGTCCTAGTATTTTTAGTACATGCAAATAAGTTAACAAAACACAAAACTCCAAAAAAGAAAAAACAAGAGAATGCAAATGGGAAAAGATGCCATGAAGTGTCAACGTAGTCGGTCAAAAACAGTATTAGCCAAAACGTAACAATAGCTCTCTCTGCACATACAAAAACAATGAGCAACTTATGATAGTGTGAGGACCAGTCAAGCCTCACAGAAGCACATATTGTGAAGATGGAGGTATCTAATCAGATTCAAGAATGTAAAATCATCAATAGTAAGCCCAACAAATAAGCATAGTTGTATTCAGTAATCAGCCCAAGAGGGATAATGAGACGATTTGCAACTCACTGACCAAGTTAAACAAGCTACACACCTTTCTAAAAAAAGTTGAATGTGTGTTGTCCCATATGAGTTTATAGCTTCCAGCCATTAATGTGCAGAAGTTCCCCTAAAATTACATCACATAAAATTTAAGATGAGTATTTACACATCAAATGCCCAGTGAGTGAATCATATAAGTTGCAACAAACATGATAGACTCACTTGGTCAGACTCATAGCGGCGGTAAGGCAACATCAGCTGTGTCAACCAATCAGCCACCATGAAAAAGATAAATGGCAAAACAGACATGGGTTAAGAGAACAAAACACAATACAGAACATAAAAAGGGTTAACAGGGGCTTGATACGAGCCTAACAGATTGAAGATAAAAATGGACGATGAAAATTAACAAGGCTTCTGATAATCTAAAGTAACCAAATTACAGTACAGTACAGAATGACAATCGAACTTACAGTTTTCTCCCCAGTAGGACTTGCAAACTCCAAACTAAATCCAATATCCTGACAATAACAAACAGAAGTTTACTATAGAAGGATGTCTTAGGAATATCATGACAATTTGGAAAGAAAAAAAAAAACTGTAGCATCAATACCATATTTATCTTGCCTTGTACTAGAGAAAAATCCCATGCAATATACGAGTTTACCGAGTCCACCGAGAGTATAACCTGATATTCGAAGAGTATCAAAAATTCTCAAAATCAAAACAGCACAATGCAAAGAGTTCTTAAATATAACCACAAATGCAGCTGAGTCTCAGATTCAATAATCAACAGAACATTACATTAACACTAAATTATGCATAAAATAGGGGGGAAATTGTTACATGTTATGTACAATAGGAAGCAAAATTTATAAATTCAACAATGATTTGGCTGTCTTGCTAGTTTGTCTACTAGTAAATACCTAGACAAGAATGTCTTGTACACTATGTTTGGGAGAGATTTTCTTGGAGGAAATAATTGTATTTTTCAAAGCTCTCCTAAGGAACTGCCTAGTAAAAGGGTTATTTTCACAATAAACTGAACCAAGCAAGCAAAGTTCCAGACTTAAGCATAAATTATACGCTATTGGAGAAAGACCAAAACTCACATTGGCCATATCTATGGCCAAAGCAATTATTCTCACTACCAATTGAGAGCTCTCAATTAGTAGTGGGAATGAATGAACAATGGTATTTATCCCCTAGGTATCAGGCTCGATTCCCACGAAAGGCAAAATCTCACTAATTTTCAATGGTGGGAAAGAGGGAGCGAGAAGATCGTGATTAACAGTGTCAATAGGTGGGACCGGGCTGTTACAAGTTTGTTTTGGCTCACACTGCTACTCATCATGAATCTTGGTTTGGTGGTTGTTGCTGCTTGCGGATCCTTTGGGTTTGCAGGTCTGGTTTCTTTGTTGCTGTTCGTGAAACTTGGTCTGGTTTGGTTCCTTTGGTGTTTGTTCCTTGCTTCTCTCCACGGTTCTGTTTCGGCACTTTCTTTTCCGTGTATGTTTTTTGCTGTATGCAATTTCATGACCTCTGAAAAGGAAAGAGACGATTTTTTGCCAACTTCATCAGCAAGAATTATGCTGCTTGAGAATTTCAGTTCAAGATATATGTAAGGGAACGAATCATGGAGTCAGATGGATGGCGATTCTAAGGCACCTACAGAGAAAGCTGTTTTAGATGCGTGGTAAGTCAAATTCTCAAATTATCTCTTGGATTCTCAGTACTATTGATCCTCAGATAATCAATAGTACACGCTAAATTACAAGTGTTCAAGAAATATGGAACTATTTCAATTGTATTTACAACCAAGATAATGCAGCCAAACGTTTTCAGTTGAAGTTGGAGATAGTCAATTACAAACAAGGTAGTTTGTCCATTCGAAAGTATTATTCTGATTTTTTGAATTTGTGAAACTCTGCCAATTTATATGATGTTGTTTTGAAAACTTCACTCTCTGTTGCCCAAGAAGTCTATGACATCAGTAAGCAGGATCGATTTCTCATGAAACTTTGGCCAAAGTTATAAGCTGTTTGAGTTGCCATGCTGAATAGAAACATTGTTCCTTCTTTGGATACATGTGTTGGCGAACTTCTCAGTGAGGAGCAACGTTTACTTAATCAAGGAACCATGTCTCATGATATTGCCCTTTGTGAATTCATTATTTCAAGGGAAATGGCTTCATGTCTTTCTACATTGTTATTCCTCCTATAAATAATGGTAAGCATTTACAAGTAAATACAACACATTATATTAGATATTCTATTATCTGGTTTAATTATCCTATCAGCCTGACAATTTTTACCACCCAAACATCGCCAATCATCATCTTTCCAACTGTCCCACGTCAATTATGTTTTTGTAGGTCTGTTAACTATATTTTACCTCCTCGGGTCTTAATACTTTTCGGTCCTAAATATAAAAAAACAAGTGTATTAATTACTGAACTTCCATCTAATCCCCTCATTTAATGTGAGTTTTATTTTACCTAAAAATCATTTTTCCTATGAAAGTGAATCTTATTTATCGAGTGTTAAGGGTCCTTTTGGAGAGAAAAGTTACTCCCTCTCTCCTTAATGATTCGACCATTTTGGCACATTTATTTGTCCCCAAAATATAAGATCCTTTACAGATTTCTAGATACACTTATTACTCTTTTTTTAAATATACCTTTTATTAATACTAAGATACTACTGAAAAACAATATATTTTCCAAATAATTTTATAAAAAATACAACCATATTGTCTTGGAATATGAAAAGTTAACATTGAAGGCATCTATATCTGATAGTTTAGTATATCCATATACTCTCTCCAGCCTAATTTATAAGCAATTTTCTCCTTTTGCACATATATTAAGAATTCTTGATTTTTTTTTAAATTGTGTTTTTTTTGTTATGAAAAGTAAAAATTGAGTTGTTGTAGCCAAAATAACCCCAATCAAGCACCTAGGTACTCCCACATCTTCAAGTTTTTATAAATCAGTATTAAGTTACCGGAGGGAGTATTTTTTGTGTTGTGTATTTTTCACTAAACAGTTGTGTGATTGACTAGTAGATTATGTCATAGACTATACTGATTGTGATTGCTTGATTTAATTCTCTTGTATATGTGACTATAATTTCAGATATCTTGTTTGAAGTTTGAACACGTATGGATTAAGTATAAATTACTTCTCTTGTATACATTATACGCAATCCTTGGTATGGAGACCATCCCACTATCTATTCCACTATGGTCTTTCTGGTGCTGACCACTCCATACTGCTAACCGCAATTGACAACCATGGTTATACACATACCTTCCAAATATAATTTTGTTTCCAAAATCGTGAAAATGAAGGACAGGTGCAAAAGGAAAACGAATATGCCACAATCAACAAAAAAACATGATAATAAATTTCACAAGCCTCGTAAATATACCTCATAAGTTTTCCCAGCTGGAACACTTGTCTCTTTGTAGTCATCATTTTTCCTGAAAAAGAACAACTTGAATAGTGGCTTGATAATAAAGAAAATCATACAAGAAAGCAAGATTTGATATTTACCTTACTTCCATTGCACCAGCAACATCTGCTGGAATGAAGAAAGGAGAATTTGCAAAGACCGCACTGATCAAAACTACTACCAAGTTATTCAAAGAAATAAAATTCTAGTAACAAAAAATGAGAAGAAAAACAGATTTCTGTTCTCACTAGGTTTAAATATAGGCATATTTCACTCATCTAAATAAACTTTTTGCAAATTGCAACATTCATCAACCTAGTATTTTACTAAAATACATAATGCATAATTAAGTACAAATAAAAAACCAACTGATGCTTCATTGTACCATTTCAAAAATAGCAAATTTTTCAACCAGAAATAAAATTATGGTAATACATGTGACTCAAGTGAGAACAATAACACTTTCACTGTCACCGAATTTAAGTAATATGATATTTAAAAAAGTTTAAGTGCACTTTTGATCTTATTTTATCACATTCACGAAAATAGTCCTTTTTAAAAAAATCAAACTTTATGGTCCCTCAAGTATCACATTTGTTGTAATTTTGGTGATTTGACATTTTTAAATGAGATACTCCCTTCGGAATGCAATATAAACAAAATTAGTTCATATGTTTTGAATGAAATTAAGCAAAAACTAATAATTTATCTCATTTAATGATAATATCTCAAAACTAAAAATAGAAGGACCAAAAATACAATTAAGTCTTAGGTGGGTTTGTTAGGATTGAAGTTAAGAAGTTAGCTGGGAGTTAATTTAGTTGTTAAGTTTGTTAGACTTTCTGTCTTATTTGCCATATGACTTATAAATAGGACTAACATCTCTTTAGAAGAGAGTAGTAAACTAAACTTCTTAACTTCAATCCTAACAAACTCCCCTTTATTCTAGGACCTGGCGGTCTATTTAAAATAAAAGTAAATAATCTATAAGAATCAAATTATACCAATGTAATGCGTTTAGTTCTTTCATGAAAAAACTGAGTTGGAAGCAAAATGTAGTGCAGCTTGGTTGTCACAAACTAGTCTCACTGCCTTGACATCCCTAATTTCAGTTGAAGTAATTGTCTTAGCCATGTGAGTTCACAAATTGTTGCGACCATAGCATGTTACTCTACTTCTGCCACTTAATCATGTGATTATGTGTTGCTTCTTGTTCTGTCGTGAGATCAAATTACCTCCAACAACTCAAATTAGGAGATGCTAAGGCAACGAAACCAATTTGTGACAACCAAGTTGTGCTACATATTGCTTCCAACCCATTTTTTATAAAAAAAACTAAACACATAGAGCTTGTCTGGCACTTTGTGATACATAAGGCTCTTTCAAGAGAAAACATTATTTTGTTGGCTCTAATGGTGAATTAGTCGATATGTTTATTAAGTCTCTAAGAAAAACTCGGGTTAAATCTATTTGTAAAAAGCTTGGTGCATATGACATTTATGCTCCAAGTTGATTGGAAGTGTTAGAATGTTAGAAAGTAAATATGATTAGTTGTGCATACCAATATCAAAATCGCAAGGAAAATCATGAAATCGTAAGATTTAACTATCTTACTCTCCCTCAATGATCTGCGGTGGTAGCAGAATAGCTTTTCCATCAAATCGAGTGAAATCAATGCGAAAATTGTCGGAATCATGAGATCAGGCGAGTTTACGGCAGCCCGTTTCATTTGTTTTTACATGGGTTTGTTTTCAACTTTTTTTACCCAATTTCTATAAAAGGGCTTAAGACACTTTTTAACCCTAAAAACCCTCTCTTCGTGTTCACTTATTTTTTGCTCCTTGCTGATCGTTTTCTCCTTAGTGCTCTGTTTCTTGTTGGTTCTTTTCCTTGTTCCTTTTGTCTCTTTCTCTCTTGCACATGTGATGGCTTCTGGAAGTGGAATGGTGGGTGGTGGCAGGAAGAAACGCATAAACCTTCCAAAAAAATGCTCCTGGACAGAGACAAAATGTTGGGTGGCTTCATGGTGTTAGTGTGGATGAAGGAACAAACAAAATCAAGTGTAAATACTGTCAAAATGAATATACATGGGGTGTTTACCGAATAGCAGGTACTAGGAAGAAATGTGGGACATTGTTTTTGGGTTGCAAGAAAAACTACAAAAAAACAATTGTCCTAGAGGATGAAGACAATCCTGATTTTGTGGATGGGAAGGAGAAGTTGAAACTGTTGCTAACATATTCAAGAGGAGGGGGGGTAAGCTCTCAAACAACTCTTAACAACATTTTTAAGAAGCCTATTAAGAAGGATGCAGAGCTACAAGTTGCCACACTTTTTTACAACAATGCTATTTCCTTCAATGTGTCAAAGGATGGAGACTTTAAAAGGATGTGTGAGTTGATTTGTGGTTATGGCAAGGGATGCAAGCCACCTTCTTATCATTATATATAAGAGTTAAGTATCTGACGAAAAAGTTGAGATGACACATAAGGTTTTGGAGGAGCATAGAACTGTTTGGAAGAAGACTGGATGCACGATTATGATGGATGGATGGACCAATAGAAGGAAGACTATCTTGAATTTTTTGGTGAATAGTCTAAAGGGTACATTCTTTTTTAGGTCAGTTGATGCTTCTCACATCTCTAAGACGACTGACAAAGTTATTTAAATGATGGGATGCAATTGTGGAGGAAGTTGGCAAAGAAAATGTTATCCAAACTGTTACTGATAATGTAGCAAATTACACGGCAGTCGGAGATATGTTGATGGTGAAGAGAAAGAATCTTTATTGGACCCCTTGTGCTGCCCATTGCATAGATCTAATGTTGGAAGACTTTGAGAAGATACCACTTCATAAAGATACAATTGCAAGGGGTAAGAAAATCACCACTTACATTTACTCTACGACTAGTATGATTTCTTTGTTGCATCAATTTACCAATGGCACTGATTTGATAAGACCCACCATGACACAATTTGCTACATCATATTTGTCTTTGGGATGATTAAAAGAAAATAGGTCAGCATTGGTTAGGATGTTCACATCCAAGGGGTGGACGGATAGTCAATATCCAAAGCTTAAAGAGGGAAAGTTGGTTGAAGATACTGTCTTGGATAAGGACTTTCGGAATGATCTTTTAAACAGTTTGAGGGGAGCTTTTCCTTTGCTTACAGTGTTGAAATTGGTTAATTACTTGATTCTGAAGTGAAGCTAGCAACGGGCTACATTTATGAAGAAATGGATTGTTGTGCCAAAGAAGGCATACAATCATTCTTCAATAACGAAAAAAAGAGGTATGCAATCAACCTTAAATTAGTCCAATTTTGTATGTTTAAAGTGTTGAGATTGGTTTATAGTCATAGTTTAGTTTGGAAACTAATTCTATGTTTTTTTCATCATTTAGTTATATGCCTTTGTGGAATATTATTGATGAAAGGTTAGGCAACTATACAGGCCTTTACATGTTGATGACTATTATTTGAATCGGATGTTGCATTATAGTCCTAATTTTAAAGTTGATGTTGAAGTGAAGAATGGTTTGAATGAGTGTTTAAAAAGGGTGTTGGGAGATATGGAATTAGTTAACAAGATTGATGAGCAACTTGAGTTCTTCAAGAGTAAATCTGGATTCTTTGGTGATGAAGTAGCTACACGTGGACTCAAGAACAAAACTCCAGCCCAATGGTGGGAATCATATGGTGATGAATTTCCTGAGTTGAAACAATTTGTTGGTCGTGTCTTGAGCTTAACTTGCAGTTCCTCGGGTTGTGAGAGGAATTGGAGTGCTTTTGAGATGGTATGTTTTCATTCTGAAAATTACCTCTTGTTAGTTTTAGTATTGTTTTAAATAAATCAATTTATGTCTTGTAATTGTTTAACTAGGTTAACACCAAGAAAAGGAACCAATTGAAACAACAGACCATTAATGGCAAATTTGAGATTGGGGAAGACGGTTGAAAGGAAACTGAATGAGTACAGCATTGAAGATGTTGGAAGAAGAAGAAGGTGGCAGAACTGCTTCCCCAGCTGCAAGTGAAGCAGCTGCTGCTGTTCCAGTTGCAGATGAAGATGAATTTGAGCTTCCTAATGCTGTAGAAAGTAATGGTCAAGAAGGAGAAGATGATTTTATGTCATGACTTTTGGTTTTAGGATTACTGTCATGACTTTTGGAATTATTATGTAATTACTACTAACTTTTTTTGGATGGTATTATGCTATTACCTTTGGGAATTATGTTATGACTTTTGGGATTATGTCATGACTTTAGGTATTTTGCTAATTAGTCACACGACTTGTTTAAAAAACTCTATGTTATGTAGGGAGGAGTCGTGTGACTAATTATCTATTATGACTTATTTTGAATGTTATGTAACTAATTATCTATTACAACTTGTTTTGGATGTTATATAATTAATTATTTATTATGACTTGTTTTGGAACTTATGGTTAAGTAATTTTAGATTTCAGTTTATGATTATGTATGTGTGTCAATATATATATATATATGTGTGTGTGTGTGTGTGTAATTTTCATTTTTGGTAAAATCTCACAATTTTCGTTATAATTCTACGTTTTGCGATCTTGCTACCCCTCCCCGATGTTAGGTAGAATCTCGATCCGGACAACATTGGTACAGACTCTTAGAATAGTACTAAATAAGAATAGAATTAGCACTCATATCAATTAGGCATTTATTGTAATCCCATAATAAATACAGTGAGACTTTATTTTATTTTTAGTCACAAAAACCACAAATGAAGTTAGGTAATTTTTGAGTTCACATATGTGACCATTAAGTATATTTAAACTTGACAGTCTATATATACGGTTCTATGATTTAAATTTATTTCTCTCTAGCATGAAAATAACTCTCTAACTAACTATATGTATGTGTAGATGATTTCTGTAAAATTTGCATGAAAACCAATATTCTGTAAACAAAATATAACAGATTTGAAGTGAGCATCAATCTAATGTATTGAACAAAATGTCATCATAAATAAAGGAAAATTAAAGAATGAGCAACATAAACTATTATACCTAATAAATGTGATGAACCTCTCAAACTCCATGGTGTAGACATCAACAGCTTGTTCCAAAACAGCTAACTGCTCCCTTTTTCTAACAAATTATACCACAAAGAGAAGACAGAGGGTTTAAAAGTGCTCTACATTGTAAAAGAAATACAAGAACACCACAACTGCTATCGAGTTTAGAATAACAAAGCCCCTCAAAAAATTTAAATACTAGCAGAATTCCCCTACAGGTTGTGAGCAGACACAAAGGGAAGTAATATGCACAGTTCTAATTCTGTCCCATCATGAAACAACTTTCAAACACAGACACAATTCACGAATTATGAAACAACACTGAACCAAAATACAAATACACAAGCATCTTCATAAAAGTCGACCCTCCATCAGTTCTATGATATTACTCGGCCCCTAAAATCTTCTAACGATAAATATAAAATGTCCTGAACCTCAGCTCAAATTCAATCAATTACTAGTGGTGTCACATTCAACTAGTTGATTATATAAACAAACAAAAAGTTCAACTCGACATATTCACTAATCATGGCCAAAATTCAAGCCAGACAATCTTAGTCAAAGCCAACAAGCAGCTACCATAATGATGTTTGCGGCTGTAGGCTGTAGACATGGCATACGTCTATTATAGCTGAACATCAACAAAGAAGTACTACTTTTCTATAACTAGTGGGTTTATTATCCAAGCTACTTGTTTTATTGAGTAAAATCTTAAAAGAACAGAAAAGAAAAATTATTGTACAGCTGCAAAGACTGCTCCTATTGATATCAAACATAAAACCCAGCATTAAACTACCATAGATGCAATGTATCTCACAATTTCTTAGCCCAATATCGTGCCCATGATAATGAAAGGAAGAATCGGATAGATAGAATCATGGAGGTGAGGCTGTATAATGGTGGTCCATAGCGATGACGCTGCTCCTCCATGGGCCTACCAGTAGATAAGATTTATCATGTGATTGTTATTGATATATATGTGTATATGTGTGCGCTCGCGCAGATATGAGAGAAGAAAACTTGAACAACATTGGAAAATAGTAATTTTGTACCCGTCATCATCATTAATCTGCCTTGTAAAATCAAGCAATACCTACAACTCAAATAGAACAGTCTTTTAGAATCTCAACAAATCATAAGTCAAAACAAACAACAAATACTAGAAGACAAAATAATCTAAATAACAACTTTTGTCCAAATTCATGATAAGTATCATCATGGGGATATCAGTCGTGAATCAACCTATACTTACTACCAAGGAAGAAGGAGTCGAGAGACATCTGATTAAATCTATGAATCAAAATTACAAAGAAGAAGCTTTGATATATAGACATTATGTGATAATAACAAGAATCCAAAAACATTCTAGAGACTAATCCCTCGAGTTAATTAAGATTCATTTAAGATGTTGGCCTCTTCCAACATATTTGTTGCCATATCTGCGTGCTAGGGGTTGAACCCCCAATCAAATGTTTAAGGGACCCGGTCTACTGGAAGCAATTGTCCCTACCATCATAAAATAAGAGCACCTGGCTCTGCTCACTATTCGTGTTACACCATGCTGGTCAACGCACCAAGCTTGGTACATGTATATAACTTCTTTTTTTTTTTATAAGGAAATGCAATAAATTTATTTCAGTATAAAAAAATCTATAAACAGTATTACAAAGTATACAACAACTGAAATAAGCCTCAGTTTAAATAATCACCAATGCCATTTTCCATGTAAGATTAGGGTGGACAACATGAATTAAAAATAATGTCATAAGGTCCTATCATAGATTATGCCAAAGGATAACCCAAATAAAATAAGCCTTTGTTTCAATTGGTTTAAAACCATTGAAAGTGTAGAAAACTCAAGAAACAGCAGACAGGTAGCGGCTGTTCACCTTAGGAACCATCTTTACGGCCACCAGCAACCCTGAAAGCGCTCAAAGGTGAAAGAACAGGCCAATGGAAAAAATTATCATGAAGGATGAGACCTCTCTTTTCTTTTACCAGTCAAGGAAGTATTGTTATTCTCAATGACTTGGGAATCTATGCTACAAACACTGTCTGCTAAATTCTGTGGCTGGTCCAGGTGACTATTTCCAGAAGTATCCACACCATTAGAAAGAGTGCCAAAAGCATGATCAGCACTTGCCTGCATAACGAATATGATGGTGGCATCTAAAGTTTCAAGGTCCCTAAAGTGTAGTGAACTTGATGTCTTTCTTTCCACTGATTAAAAAAGTTGCTTCCTAGGAGTTCAAATATGTGACCTCGCATTTCATCATTTGTCACAAGCAAGCACCTGAGTTTTACTGCAGCGTAGAGTCAATACCAATCATCATTTGATCCATTTGGGGTTGTATATAGCACACCGTTTTTCATCCACTCCTCTACCAGTTTTCTGCTGGAAGGATTTTCCATCAGCCCTCTCACATGCTTGTTGTGTAGGATAACCAGTGATCATTTTCTCCCACTCTGGTCGTACAATTCTTTCACAACATCATCAAGCTGAAAAATGCTAAATCCACCACCAGCAAAATTTTGCTGGTAGAACCCAACATTTGCACCATCCACTATGGCTTCATAACAATCGTGTTTCTCACCTGAAACTCACTAAAATGTGTCCTGACCTCACGCTCCACAGCCAATGCGGCAACAGAAAAAGCAAATTTCTTCATTTCAACATCATCAATATCCACACAAACCAATTGCTCACCACATCCACAACAAATCCCATCACCATCAACACATATTCTAGACACAACCCAATCCCCTTTTCCAACCGACCCCAAACCATGCCACCCTCCTCCATTCCTCAAAACCCCTCACTAACCCTCCTCACATCCAAATCTTCTTCACGAACCTCACGTGCCTTGTCACTCCAACACCACTCAATTATTGTCGCTGTCGATTCCCCTACGCACCTCATGTCGCTCTTCAACTTGTGAAGATACCTATAGACCCTATCAGCCCTACCCTTCTTCGCACTAACCTTCAAAACCGCTACAATGTCCGCTTCCTCCAAACTAACTCCAACACTATTCATATGCTCCTCAACCTCGTAGGCTTTATCAGCATCAAGAAATTTGCAGAAGCAGAACAATGCAAATTAATGAAAACTTGGTGAAAATATCAACCAGTCGGTTCTCATAGAATAGAGCATTCATGTATTTGCTCTCGATCCTAAAAGGCTTGGATTTATGCTTGAATGCAAAAATATGATACCCTCACAATGCTTATTCAAATTTATGATTGCTTACAGCTCAATAAACAACTAAAAGTTATCCCAGCAAACAAGGGTGAGTTAAGACCTATCACAAAGGACAGCTTGCGGAATGAGCATCCCAACTTTTGACATTGTACCCAACATAGGAATGGAGAATACCTATTTACTAACTTGATGGGAAGTATGGAAAATATAAGTTTTTTAGGAATGTATACATTAGGAGTTGTGACTGAGTTTACATTATCTTGTAATGAGTGTAGAATCACTAAACTAAGGGATTATGATATTTTATGTTAGATACTTAATTAAGTCCCTATATATATATATATAAGGACTCTATACATGTACTATTCATTTCACAAATTAATTAGTACTTGTTGAATTGTAGGATTTTAGAGAAAAGGAGGAGAGACAATAATAAGGGTTTGAATATAATTGATAATAGCTTTATGCTAACTAGATTACAAAAGACTCAAAACTAATCTCTATTTATAAAGAAACATAGACTCAATCCTAAATCAGGAACAAACCATAATAATAATAATGAGAAATATTATAAGATATCTCTATGGTTATAAATTGATCCTAAGAAATAACTCAAGATACTCTAATATAAAAGATATTATAAGATATTTTCTAATATTCTAACACTCCCACTCAAGCTAAAGCTTAGCTTGTTATAAGAAAACAATGTTTTGGTGCTAATACCAACTTGAGAATTAGGTTTTGGTGTTGAATAACTTGCTTATTAGAGCCACCTCTTGCTGCTGCAACATTTCGAGATTCCTTGGGATACAATTCATTATAGCGTTTACCAGACTTCTCAGGAGCAGTTATATTCTTACCATAGTGAAGCAAATACAATTGTTCCAACAGACACCAACCACAGCAATGCAACTAAGAAGTCTAAAAGTGGTTGAGGTGGTGCATATAACAAAACTTCCACTCTCTTTCCAGATGTTAAAGATCCGTTGAGATCATCACAAGTGGAATTGAAATATCTGCCCCAGAACTATTAGAGCAAACCATCTCAGTGAGATATTCTTTGTTATTTATGATCAAGACACCAGCAACACCTCCAAACTGCGCAAATGTAGCTTTAATTGAGAAGTCACAACCCCCACGAACACAGAAAGCAATTGAATCAAATAACTGCGAGGTAGAAGGGGAACAACAATCAGTGGGATTAGAAAAAAGAACAGGAGTTCTGACACTATTTTTAGCCTTTTCAGGCAATGAAGAACCAAATCTTGGAGTGATTCCACTCCATGGAAGTGGTTGTGTCGGAAAACTTGTTGGAACTTTTCCAGCAGCGACGGCATATCTTTGAGGTAGCAAGTGTAACTGTAACTCGAAACTAGAATATGAGGGCAGATACAGAACCAGGAAGCCGAGGCGAGTTCAATGAATGAGGCCACATCTTAAACGGTTGTCGGACGCACTGTCACGCACGGTGAAGAGCGGTGGCGCATGGATCTGACACGCAGTGGACATTGAGGCATGTGTGGTGGCTTTAGGCAAAGCGATTTAAGGTGTGGCCGATTTGGAAGAGGCGAAGTTGATGGAGTGGTCGTTTGTCGGAAACATTGACGATGGCAGTAGCAAACTGAACAGAAGACGAGTAAAACAGGTGACGGAATGTTGGAAAAGAGAAACTGTGATTATATTCCCTAACTGTTGAGAACTCGACAGCGGAATCATTCAAGGAGGATCGAAATAGACTCTAGATACCATGTTGAAGTTGTGGGATTTTAGAGAATAAGAGGAGAGATAATAATAAGGGTTTGAATATTATTGATAATAGCTTTATGCTAACTTGATTACAATAAACTCAATATTAATCTCTATTTATAGAGAAACATCGACTCAATCTTCAATCAAGAACAAATCATAATAATAATGAGAGATATTCGAAGATATCTCTATGATTATAAATTGATCGTAAGAAATAACTCAAAATACTCTAATATAATATAAAAGATATTATAAGATAATTTATAATATTCTAACAGTACTTTTACCCTAAAACTTTCCATACATATGATGCCTAACAAGGCATGTGAGGCTACTAAAAGGATGACACTGCTACAAAGACAATTAACCAGAGTTGGAACAATTTCCAAAAGAAAATTTCACCAATGGAAAGTGGTTCCATCATGCATATGATGAATATCATAATCTTTCGTGGTGCTCTAAATATCATGTTGAGAAAGAAGGAAACAAAAGTCATGTCATTAAATTTGAGAAAGAAGGAAATAAAAGACATATCATTAAATTTGAGTGTCTAAATTACAAAGCAGAAGCTTTATTATATAGTTTTAGTGTCGTAATTACAAGAATAAAAAAATATGCCAATTACTGTAATTTCAATATAAACTCACCTTATTTATATTATTTAGTATTTATACATATTCCAACGCATACCTTCACTTAAACTGATACATATTACATAGAATACCTAAGGAGGTAGCTCAACTGGTTTGAGCTAAGGGTTAAAGAATTGGAGGACCCGGGTGAAGGGAAAAAAAAAACTAACATAACAACTAATTACTGACGTTGGCCATTTCAAAAAAAAAATTACATACAATACCTAGAGAATTAAGCTAGTCCAATTACATGGAAACATTGAAATCAAGCTATGTATAAGCCAAAACAAGTTACATAAGCTGATTTAAGTAGACAGTGTGAGAGAATAGATCCAAACAAGAAACAAATGAGGAAAAAGAGGCCAGCACAGCCGTGTAATGAAAATTCAAGATAATCATACCTCAGGAACTCCAACTAGGTACTTCACGAGAGTTTTATAGACTCCTGTTGCAGATCCAAGCTGAGCTAATTGCCTCCTCCTGTGATCCATAGTTTGTTTAAGATATTTCTTATTTATCCATGCACAACCAACTAGAAAAGAGTGGAGCCTCACCTGTCCATTTGTTGTTTCCACAAAAGAGCATATCGGTCATGTATGCTACCACCAGAATTGACCAAAGCATCCACCTCTGCTTGCTTATTCCTCTCTGAGCGTTCCCGTTGTTGTCTGAGGAGAGATCCTCGAAAATCTTGAGGCAGATATGTCATAACTACATATAAAATTTGTGGATTTAGAGAAGAAAGAGGAAAAAAATTGAGTGAACTGAGTGTTGCAATTAAACAACATACTACTGAACCCAGAGAACATATAAGCTTACTATTATATGCATGATAAACACGGAAGCTCACACAAGTTGCAGGTAATACGCTGATGGTGCACATGAATAAATTCATGTGCCTCACACATTTGTTGACAATAATCTCAAAATCTCAAGTGACCGGTGTTGTCTGAGTTAATTTTAAGTATGTTATTTTCCTATAAAGTTCTCAAATTTTGGTTTCAGTCACCAAAAAAATTTAATTTTGATTTTAGATAGATGAAAGGGAAAGATGAACTTGTCCACTTTGGGGATGAAGGCAAAAGTGGAACCACATGACCTGTTCTGACTTAAGTGCCATGAAGCAGTGTTTAAGGCTAACCACCACAAACAGTCTTCAATGTTGTCCAGGAGCGCATAAGTGCCAGAATTAGCGTGAAAAGCTCCAGAAAACAGAGGCCCCTAGACAATCTAGCGCTTCAAAACCCACATCCAGCTATTGAGCGGCAGATTCAGTTCAATAATGCTTAAGAGGTTGAAAATTTCAAAAAGGACAACTAATAAATAAAAGGGGTTCTAAAATTGGAATTTGAATTTTAAGGGGACTAAAACTGAAATTCAAAAATTGTATAGGGATGAAAAACCTACTTAAATGAGACACAGAACACCTGCACATGGGAGAAGAGAAATACTAAGGACTTTGAAAATGATAATGGTGAAACATAAAGATACTTTCTTATACTCTAACTGATTATTGACATTAACTATAAAACAAACTGACAATAATAATAATAATCTCCAGCTAGCTGATAAAGGACATTCATTTTTCAAATAGGTCTATTCTTCCACATGGTTCTTTGGAAGACTTTTCTCATCACTTTTAAAACCAAACATAATTATTCAACGTCTATCCCTTTGCCCCTGTATACACATGTTACAGACGTAGTGTTGCTTTGGGATTTCCACAAAGACAAACACTATAAATAACTATATGCATAGAATTAGAAGCAAAAGCCAAATACAAGCAAGCAAATGAGCTTTCCCACGACCAATTGGAATTAAAACACAGACAATTAGAAGCTTGTTAACCATTGAAAACGAGTCATTCAAGCCAAAGAAAGGCAAGGGAATACCTGTGTTAAAGACATGTTCAGCATTTTTTATTTGGAAAGATTCCAAACTCCTCAAAGTATGATGAAGTTTATCTTTCAGCTTCCCAAGCATAATGGAAAATTCAACATTCTCGGATGAGGACTGCTGTTTCAGCTGCATCCAAAACATAGCTGTTATAAAATAAGGTGAGCGGTTTTTATTTAAATTGTTTTGTACGAACTTTACAAAACCTATCTCAAGTGAAAAAATTATTTTCAACTAATTATGTTAGAGAATAAATGAAATTGCCTGTTCTATTTTCAAGAGTTACAAATATTGTCATTGCCATCATATAAGTCAGTTAGAGGAAAGGGAAAATGGATAAAAAAATATACATTACCGCCTCTGGCCAATTAAATCCTTCAAGTAAAAAAATTGTTTCTTCAATATACTCTCTATTCTTCCACATGTTTTCATCAATCTTATGCGGAGGTTGGCTGTCAGCTTCATTTATTAATATGATTTCTCCTGAAATGACATCAATTCCCAAATAAGATTCTAAAGTGAAATATTTATACTCAAAGGCAAAACAGTAAAAGAAGAAGGTGCAAAGACTGTATTAAATAATATTAAAAAAAAAATGAGTGTATAGATAAAATCAAAAGAAATATTATCAAAGAAAAATCGAAAGGAAAGGAAGAAACCTTGGGTAGGAGGATGTTGAGCGAGCAAATCACTGGCCATAGAACGTAGCTCAGTAGTAAGTCTAGAGACATCGTGAGAAAGAGGAGTAAAGGGGTGTTTGTCGTAGTAAGACGCTAGAAAGGCCCTAGTTATGGGCACCAAACCCTCTGTAGAAGCCATCGGAATCGGATTACCAGATCTATGTGATTACCCCTTTCTTCTATTCGATCAACGTTTATTTCTTCTGAATATTCTGTTTATTTATGGTCAATCTCGATGCGACGCGAGAGAATTAGATGGGCTGTTTTCTTCTATATATCATAAAAATATTATTTTATTCTCTTCACTTTTTATGCATTGAAAAAATTTTATTTTAAAAATATACAATTTTATTTATTCATCTAATTTATTAACTACAATATAAAGATATAATTAAATAAAATGTTTTATTATAATGATTAATATTAATAAAATAACATAAATATTTTTTAAAAAAATCATATTTATAATTTAATTAATGCATTTTGATTATTATATCAAAAAAAATTATTTTTTAATTTAAAAATATGAAAAAATACTAAAATTGTTAAATTTTAAAATAAATAGATCAATTTCATAAATGGATAAAAAAAATTGATCAAAACTGTAATTAAACATAATATATTTTATTTTATTGAAAGATTTTTATTATTATTTTTTAAAAGAAATTAGAATATATATAAGTAATTATGGCAAAAATCTTCAACTATATACATAAGAATATCTCATACAAAAAATTAGAAATGTTCAATAAAATTTTAAGCTTTTTACATGTAAAAATTTATATTTAATTTTCCTTTTTTAAATTTTAAATTTTAAATTTTTGTAAAAGAAACTTTTATGATATTTTAAATATGTATGAAAAAGTCATTTAAATAATTGAATGGTAAATATAAATTAACTTGAAAATAGGGATAAAAAATAAAATTACGAATTTTTTTGGAAACTACAGATAAAGAATATTTTTTATATGAACTAAAAACAAAACTTTGAAATTTTATATAAACTAAAATTTTATGTAATTCAATTGAAAATACAATTTTTATAATTAAAATGAGAAGATAATTGAGTCAACAATTTATTACTATTTTCTTCGTGTGAAAACCAAATGTCGTTGTGCAATCCAAAACGGTTAGAATATTTTGAGTGTAAGACTAGTTTTTCTTTTACGTGTTAAATATATTTTAATACTAATAAATAGGAATGTCTCAGCTGCATTTCATATATAGTAATATACAGTAATAATTAATACTAATAAATATCGAAAGTTTTGATGATTTTTGGAAAATTAAATTTCGAAAATTTCAAATTTAATAAAACTTTCGAAAATAGGAATGAGAAATAGAATGATAATTTTTTCAAATTTATTAGTATTTCGAAACTTTGCTGCATTTCATAACTTTCGAAATGCGTTTCGAAGCTTTCAACATCAATTTCGAAACTTTAATACTTTCGAACTCCATTTCAAAAGTTTCATTGCCTTCAACCTCTCACCATTTCGAAACTTTCGAAACTTTCTTGTTTCGAAGCTTTCAAAAAATTCGAGGAAGGCATTTCGAACATTTCACATTGATGCAAAGTTTCGAATGTTCTGGTTTCGAATCTTTCAAAAATTTCAAGGCATGCATTTCGAATATTTCATACACATGCAAAGTTTTGAATTTTACTTATTTTTGATATTTGAAACTTTCAAAATTTCGAGATGAGATGGAGGGTAAAATAGTCTTTTACTCATGACTGAGGGGGTGGCAGGTAAAATTGGGGGATGTCTGGTACAAAACTCTTAGATTAATTTGGTGAGTGAATATTTAGGGTCTTAATGGGCTTAAATTGAAACCAACATGTTCTCAACTCTAGTGATAGACAAAAAAATCAACGTCTCCCATTCTCGATCTGATACTAGCGACAATCTTTATGCGAGAAAAAATAAAAAGAAAAGTTTTGGGAAAGAAAAATGAAGAAAATTAAAAATAAAATAAAATAAAAACTTCTAAAGGAGTTAGTGATTCATCCCTTCACATAAGAACTCTTTAATTACAAGCATGTTAATTTTATCTAACTACTCTTCATTGTTAGTAGAACAAAATCCCTTCTTGATCTTCTGGAGAAAATAAATTAATTTTTATGATAAAATTGTTATTGTTGCTAATAATCAAAAAAATTGATTTTAGTAAATGACTTTATGATGATGTATAATTTTGAAAATGGTGTTTGATATTATTATTATTGTGTAGGAAAATTCTTTTTAGTTTCAAAAGTAAAATTGTGATGTCCAATTTATTTTCTTAGAAGTGACGTTGATTTTCTTATGATATTGATATAAAAATCTATCTATCTATATCAAAAATTAATTTTCATCCAGTAAAAGTCGTTATAAAGACTAGATTGTGTTTTAATCAATAGAAGTAGTTATTGGCTAAAAATTTAATTTTTATTTGGTTAAAATTTTATATTGTGATAGTTTGAGTGTTTAAAAAAAATTTAGAAATTTTATTGATGTTAATAATAACAATGATTCCATAAATAATAAATGGGTTGAAAGTTGTTCTTATAATTATTTTTTTAGAATGTTAAAGTTGTGATGTTTATTGGATAATTGTGTGGATGCGGTGTTCATTTATATAATAAAAATAATTTTATAATAAAGTTGTTAATTTGTTTTGTAATAATTAAAACGAAATATGTGTTGAAGTGTTGTTAAATTTTATTATTAAATTTTTGGAAGTGAATTAAGGAAGTCTTATGAATCCTTGATGTTTCTTATATTAGAATTTTGGTCCAAAAAAATATTTGAAAAATTACATATTTCCTTTAATTTATTGAATTTACAATGAGGTACTTGTGCCAAATATAGACTCAAAATATATTTTTATTGTTACTTGTTTGTGTATTTGTTAATTTGAGAGAATTGACAAGTTTTAAAAATATAAATAAATGGTTGGATAGATGAGCTTTGACACTCTAAGACCCTTAATTTTCTAAATTGTAATTTATGCAATTTTAGTGTTGAATTGTTTAGGCCTTAAGCCCAATTTTTATTTTATAAATTAAGTATTAAAAATATATTTTGTTAGAGTTAGTATTATGTTTAAAATATTGGTTTTTTTTTAGAACCGATTAAAATTATTAATTAGAGTATAATTTAATTAAGGTTTTTTTTTTTTTTTGAGAACCGATTAAAATTATTTCCGAATAAAATTTTAAAATGTCATTTGTTGCTAATAAATTAACATGTCAATTGAATTGTAACGAAAATAAATATTTTTAAAAATTAGATTGAGAAGTGAGTAATGTAATGGGTGTAAGAGTGATTAGATGTTATAACGATTATTTTAATAATATATATATATATTGTTTTGGTTGAAAAAAAGAAAGAAAGAAAAGGAACTCAGCTTTATAAGAAAGCCAGCAAACCATCTTCTTGCCATTCATTTCTTTTCTTAGCTACTGAAAACAAAGATAGTGAAAAACATGTTGGTGGTTTAAGAAAAAGAACACAAACTACATTTTTATACCTAGAACTAAGCTTCAATTTAAAAAGTGTTAGGAAAGAAAATTACTCTCATCTACAAGGTAGTGCTTGTAAGCTAATTTATATGAGGTGAGACATTTATTTACTTCCTTCCTTTTTTTTCTTCTCAAATCCTTGTGAAATTTTTGGGTTCTTAACAAATACTTTGTTTTTGTTGTTGTTATTGTGTTGTTGTTGTTGTTGATGATGATGATGATGATTTTTGGTTAGTAATGGTTAGAAAGAAAAAAATTGATTTTTGATGTGTTTGAGTTACGGAATGAGTTATTTTTAAATAAATGAGTTTGAACTGAAGTTAAAATTTTACATAAAAAATAAGGTTGTTAAAGTTGTGAAAAAGTTTAAATTTTAATTAAGTTAAAGAGTTTGAGCAAAAAGTTAGATTGAAATTAAAATGTTTAGAATTTAAAATGTTACTTTTTTAACTACTATTGGACTAAGTTTAAAAAGTAAAAGTTTAGAGTACTTTATTAACTCAATTTTCTTGTGCTCTAATAGTCTAGTGTGTGCATGTGTGGTTTGGAAAATATTCGTTTTATTTAATTTTAATTAAATAATGTAGATCTTTTGGTTTTAAAAGTTTGGTGTGCGAAAAAGATTTACTTTTGGAATTTTGTTGTGATTAAATAAATTTTAATTGTGAATAAATTGTTATAAATATTTATGTTTATGTAGAGTCTCGAAAAGGAATGGAGACCGTTGACACTGAGTTAGCGGTGGAGAGAAAAACATAAATTTTTTCTCATCATCATGGACATCTTGTTTTCTTTCGCTTCACTGATGTCTCATATTTAATGCCCCAACATATGATTATCATAAAAATGCATTTTGACAAAAAAAAAAGATTTATGACACAAGAAAGTGGTGAGGGAAGGTTCATACAATGGTTTTTAATGAGAAAATATATGGTAAAAAAAGGATTCGTAGAAAGAAAAGAAGATAAGGTGATCTCTTATGGGTAAATGACCCAATTTGTTAGTAGTATTTCATGAAAGAAGCATGCTAAAAACTTATACCACAATTTCAATCATGTTCTTGACATACGTTGGAAGATATGATTTGCTCAAATCTATATTCACAGTGTTTCGGAACATGTTCAACTTTGACCTTGATATGTGTATGTAAGTCATATTCTTTGGTCATCCCTTTTTTAGATTCTCAAACTAGTCATCCTTTTTCATTCTATATTTTTTTGTGCCCTAATTTTTGCTTAGATTGCCCTTTCAGGTTTTCAACCTAACGGGTTTTTTTCTTCTAACTTTTGCCTAGGCCGCCCTATTGGGTTTTCGACCTACCAAGTCTTCATTGATTTTTGCATCTCATTTTTGCCTAGGTCGCTCTTTCGAGTTTTCAACCTAGCGAGTTTTTATTCATATTTTTATACCCTAAATTTTGCCTAGGTCATCCTTTTGGATTTTTAACCTAGCGAGTCTTCATTTAAATGTAACACTTTGAAGCATCAATGTGTGCACGTAGTGATAAGTCTTCCTAATTCATATTGGTGTGGATCAAAACCACATTTGAAAATATTTTATTTTATCATTGCGACTTATATAGTTGGAAGTCCACTTGTCATGTTAACTCCTTCTTTTGAAGCTCCCAAGTTTATATGTTCTTCTTTTAAGATCTTTCAAAATAATTGTTCGTAACATGAGGTACTCAACTTTTCTCTTGAATTGAATATCGTCAATCAATGCATGTCATTTACTCTTGATAACGGGATTTTTGTTTGAATGAGTCGCACTACCTTTATTCTATATAATAAGAATCAAAGGGGTGCCCCAATTATAGTCTGATACTCAAGGAAGGTATTCTAGAATTACGAGGAACTTTCCATCTAGCTTTTCTTATACATTTGATGGTAATTAGGATATTCGTGACTTTCGTTCTTGTGAACGACTATTCTTCATCATAACTTAATTTGAATATTGAAGATAAAGTAGCTACGACCAGCTAGTTGATTATATTATTGAGGGACATGATGGAAAATGATCATCTTCTTATTGCAGCGGTTCCATTATTGATCTAGTTGGTTTGGGATTATATTCAAGCCTCGTATACTTCCAACATCTTCATTTTTCGATTTGTAGGCGGCTAGAATACCCACAATACAAACTTCAAATTTTTCATGTGATTGATATATTCAAAACACATTTGGACAATGATTAATATAAAAAACATTTTTCTAGGGGATTAACGTGACGTTAATTTCCTACCCCAACATATCGAGGCCCATTTAGATAGCGGGTTTTATGTATACCGTTCAGTGGGATTTATAGCATGATCGAAATTATGTATGAGATTTTAGCAAACTTATTTATGAATGGACTACTTGCCAATATGTTTGGTATATGGTTTGAAGAAGGGAAAGAAAAGTAATGTTTGGTAAGAGATTGTGAAATATGTGATGGATGAGAATGGAAAAGGAAACCATACAAAATGCATTTATTGATATTTCAAATATTGAGGAACAAAAGTGTGTCGATTCTACATTAAAGTATTGTAGAACCTTAGGCACATCAATAAGATCAATGTTTTAGAATCAAATAACATTAATGGAAAAGGAAACCATACAAAATGCATTTATTGATATTTCAAATATTGAGGAACAAAAGTGTGTCGATTCTACATTAAAGTATTGTAGAACCTTAGGCACATCAATAAGATCAATGTTTTAGAATCAAATAACATTAATGATCATGGGGAAACTTGATAACGTTTTCATCGATGACCTTGCCCCTTGGATATATATAGGAGAACATAGTCAATATCTTCAAAGTCGTGTTTAACCATGGTTTGTCTTCAATAGTCATCAAAAATTCATACAAGGTTTGCCATTTTGTAGATTGATGAATTTTTCATGATATCAAAAAACATTAATGATCATGGGGAAACTTGATAACATTTTCATCGATGACCTTGCCCCTTGGATATATATAGGAGAACATAGTCAATATCTTCAAAGTCGTGTTTAACCATGGTTTGTCTTCAATAGTCATCAAAAATTCATACAAGGTTTTCCATTTTGTAGATTGATGAATTTTTCATGACATCAAATAATAAGCGGTATAGATGCAAGTTCAACACAGACGACCCAACTTCTAGTATGTTTATGACAAGTGGACAAGTGACTTATTTATGAATGGACAAGTAGGGGTGGATGATGAATATGAGTCTAATTAGTATCAGGTTCAAATCTTGTGGACAAGTGGCTTGTGATAGAGTATAACCAAATATTTGAGTAAAAGATGACAATTGTTAGACTTATGACTTCTTCGTGATGTATTTTTTTCCTGAAGGGTCCCCATGATTTCAAGTATCGGGGATTTGTAAGATTTCCAATCTTTTAGCCATAGGGTCTTTCCGTTGGCCTATACCATATTTGTATGTTCCAACTCATCCATGATTTTAACTCCAGAACATGTCTAGTAGGGGTATTATGACGCCCTATTTTTTTGCTTGTAGTGTTATTTTTTGTGTGAAGGAATGTGGCATGATTATGAAATGCAATGTGTGAAAAAAATAGATGCATGGATGTCGAAGAACCATTTGTTGCTTATTTGTGAATATTTTAACTGAGGAGGGGCTGTGAAATCAAGAGTGGGGCCAATTTTAATTCATAAAAAAAAAACGAAAATACATGAACAAAGCGAAAAAAGTACCTAAAAAGAATTTTAAAACCTAGTGAGCAATCAATTTTTTCATTTGCTCAAGTAAACTTTTACAATGTTCAATAAAAGTGACGATCTCTTGAGGAATAGAGAAAGGAATAACCATCCCATCAGCAACTCTCAATAATGGTGGGACATCTCTGATAGCTGAATTGGTCAAATAAACAAGTTTGGAAAAACGATCGGCCCAAAACATCCCCTCTTGAACGAGTCTCTCAATTGTGTCTTTTTGCGCACGCACCTCGTCTTCCTTTCTTGCGAGCCCAATTTTGTATTCTTTAATGATCTCTTCTTGACACTGCATGTCTACCATGATCTTACTTTCGCATTATGCCTTTACTTTATCTAATTGTTGCGTTAGACTTGCTTCTTGCATACGGGCGATTTCGTGTTTCTCCCCAAAGTTTTTTAGCAACTCCTTAAGTCTAAGTCCCTCAATCACTGCATCGTCCCTCTCTTGACGCCTCAACTCTTCATTCGCACCTCGCAAACATATTCGAGTTTTCTCATTGCCTTCTTCTTCCTCCCTTGCCCTCTTTTGTATTTTATAAGGACAAGGGATTTTTGGACATTCTCATATTTCAGATCCATACAGGTCTGGCGAGCTTTTTCCAGTTCTTGCTGTAATTTTTTAATTTCTTATTCCTTTAGAACTAAGTCGACCTCTAAATCTTTAGCACTAAAAAATGACCCTGTTGTTGCTATTTTTGGGTCCAGAGTCCCTGCGTGAAAAGGCAATTTGATATCTTGTGCTCTTTTTTTACCCAATTACGATATTCCTCTCCTGCACTACAGCTTCTAGGCCCTAGCTCCCGTCCTTTACGGACAACATCTTCCCAAGACATGCGTATTCTTCTTAGTAGTCCATCTTATGAGCATCTTGCCCCCGAATGATAAAAGAGTTTGTTATATCAATGATTGGTGCTTTTGTTATAGGATAACCTAATTGTCTCAATGCCACATAGGGGTTATAATTTATGCACCCCTTGGTTCCCATGAGTGGGACATTAGTAAAGCTCATGCATTTACAAATCACTTCACTTATATTCTAACTTCGCGAGTACCACTGGATTGTTTTCTCGTCGAGATTTGCTAGGGTATTGGCCCATTCCCTTTTATTTCTAGTTCTTGGTTGATGTTTGGCCTGAAAGATATGTTTGATGAACCACATGTAGAGTATCGGCGAGCAACAACGAATCAAGCCTCCTTCTTTCTCATGGCAGTGGTCGAGAGTGCAATAAATGTCAGCTAGAATCGCTGGTACTGGATTCTCCCTCCTATGTTTATGAGCCATAAAGACGTCTATTGCCATAAAATCCACAAAGTCTTTAATATTTGAGAATAAAACAATTCCGTATATAATTAAGGCGAGTACATCCATGAAAGTGTCACATTTTCCATCTCTCGCTAAATTTATTGCCTTCTCTTCAAGATATTTTATCAAGAATCCAATCAAATTGTCTTTGTTGATTCTATTTTCCTCTATCTCTTTTATAGGAATGTCAAGTGTCTTGGAAATTGTTTTCATTGAGGGGTAGTGCTCCATGTACTGGTCAGGTTCACTCCCCTTTATTGGATGCCCCAATATTTGTTCAAACTCCTCCAACGTTGGGGCCAATTGAAAGTCCCTAAAAGTAAAATACCTGAAGGGAGGGTCATAGAATTGGGCCAACACTGTAAGGGCGTCCACTTACACATTAACTTCAAGCAAATCGAGGATTCTCCCGAATTTCCCAGTAAAGATCACACGCTGCACTTTTTTCAATTTTCGAGCAAGATTCTTAAGATTGCTTACATCTGATTTTAGAATTCTTAGTGGCAATGTCTTTCTTAAGAGAGTATTTTTTTGAGCCACCATTTGATCTCATGTTCCCTATAGTTAAAGATATTCACAATAAGCCTTAGATTTTATGATTCTAAAAATGATGTAGTAATGTTTTTTTTATGGCAGCCATGATAAATACAAATGATGCAAAAAAAATAAAATTAGGAGATTGAAAAAGGGTGTGTGAGTATTAGAAGGTGACTATGGTCTAGGGTAGGTAGTTCTCTTTTTTTATATGAGAATGTAAAAAAATGAATGCAATGATTATGTAATAAACTAAAAATTTACTATGTCTTAATATGCGATAATTTTTTATTTTTATTTTAAAAAAAATAACATGTTACAAAATGACAATAAAATGATCGAACATGCATGATGATGCAAATATGAGATATTAATAAGGTAGATTTTTTTTGAGGGAAAATGTTTTGAGAATGTAAAAAATGAATGCAGTGATTATGTAAAAAACTAAAAAATTTACTATCTAATATGCAATGATTTTTTTTTATTTTTATTTTAAAAAAAATAACATGTTACAAAATGACAATAAAATGATCGAACATGCATGATGATGCAAATATGAGATATTAATAAGGTAGATTTTTTTTCAAACATGCATGAGGCCTACATGATTCTTTACTAATTTAATTGCTATGCGGTTTTTAACGTGAACCTCCACTATGTGTGCCTCTATAGTTCTAAATTGATTCCTAGAGCACACAACTCAATTCTAAAATATTAATCCAAATAATAGGTAAACAATTAAAATGGAAATATTATAGAAAATGTCAACTCTAGGTGAGACTTTCATGACAACCAAACAGGATGTACATCGAAAAGATTATCATTACACAGTCTCTAACTTATCTTAGGTTGCACTCAGCCCAGGTATAGAGCTCACTCATAAGTGTGTGAATCGTGTTAGTATAATGTATAGAAAAATAAATAAAATAAAACATTCACCGTAATTAACATAAATTACTATAAATCACCATAAATATATGTAAGTTACCATAAATAAATAAATAAATAAAAACGGAATGACTACAATTAGAACAAATTAACATAAATACACGTAAGTTACCATAAATAAATAAATAAATAAATAAAAAGAATGACTACAATTAGAACAAATTAACATAAATATATGTAAACTTCCATAATTAGAATAAGTTACCGAAATTCATATAGTTAATATATTATCAAAAAACATATAAAATAAAATAAAAATTGAATCCACAATTATATTCACAACAAATAGATAACAAAATAATTAAAACAAATAAAAATAAAATGGGGGTAATATAAATAAAAATAAAATTATATACAATTAATTAGGTTAGGATTGACTCTCAAAAGTCCCTAGCGGAGTCGCCAGCTGTCGTGTCCTGTTTGTTCGCGAAAAAAGGAGTCGCCACCAATTTTATTTTTATTAA
Source organism: Cicer judaicum (assembly GCA_037974835.1). Classification (NCBI taxonomy): domain Eukaryota; kingdom Viridiplantae; phylum Streptophyta; class Magnoliopsida; order Fabales; family Fabaceae; genus Cicer; species Cicer judaicum. The sequence continues at coordinate 92,733 of JBBPBS010001102.1, forward strand.
AGGAAAAATTGGATAAAACCTAAAATAAAATTTTTTGAACCCAGAAATTCGGATTCGGGAGTCGATTACAAATAGGGAAGTATTAATTACCACCCTATAACGTCCTTTAAAACGGTTACCCCATAATTAATTGTATTCATATTATTTATTTGTTTATTTATTTTTACCCCCAAAAAGATTAGTAAAAAAAAGAAAATAAATCATTTACATTAATAAAATATTTTTTATTAATTTGGTTTGACAAGGGAAGACCTTACTCTTACGTATTCTTAGGTGCAATAGAGAAATCAAAACTCACATAGTTCTTGGGTAGAAAATATTTGTGTGTTGACTGATTTTATTATTAATTTTTATTTTTATATCAAAATAAATTCACACTATAGTGGTGATAATAATAATAATGATAATTATGATAATAATAATAATAGGAGTGACGTATTGTTTATTAATTTGTATATTGTTTTATTTTTAAGAAAATACTTTTACTATTTTATTTTTTTTGCATTTTACAACTTATAAACGATAAAAATTCGAGAACATATATGCGAGTCGGTGGCACATATGTGTGGCGAACCGACGGTGATAATAACAAAAGAGTTTAAATCTAACACACAAGATAAAAAACAAAATAGAGATAATGAATCACGAATTTGATAAAGAAGTAGACAATTATACATCAATCAACTTGATAGTTAAACTAAAAAAAGAATTTCTTGTATATATAATACGTGCATAGAATAGTAAAAAAAACAACTCTATAACAACAATAATGTCAAAAAAAAGATGATGAGAAAAAAGGAAAACAAAGGTTTACCGCACTGGAGAAATTTTTTATTAGCCGTTGATTCCAATCTTTCTTCTCTCCCCTTTCTCCTCAGTTTCCTTGTCCTCTTATTTATAGTTAGAAATTAGGTTTAATTTTTTTGGAAGACAATAATTCTCATTAATGATCATTAAGGTTATCCTTAACGTTTTCAAAAACCTATCATAATCACTTAAGGTATGATTTTTAACCCCTTTTTTAGAAACAATAAATTAAATCAAAATTAATATTTTTTTTAATCTTTTTATTTTATTTAACTTAAAGAATATGCTTAATATTTATTATTATATTTTTTCTGCAAATAAAAAGGAAGAACTGACAAAATTAGGTGTCAACAGCCTAATTGTTTATTTTTATTATTATTTTTATTTTTATTTTATTTTTTATTTTTAATTATATATTTATTATATTTCACAAAAACTTTAAAAGTGGCGGACAAAATTAGGTGTCTACATGTTGTTATGAGGTAAATACTTTTATTGAACTTTTAGTCTTTAAAAAAATGAGTTATGGCAAAATTGCAAAAAAATTTGTGGTCGTGTGAAAAATTTTGAGAAAAATAATTTAAAACGTTTCGAAAAATTGTGAGTGAATTCACTGAAAAATTAAATGATGTTAATTTCTAAAAATATGTTTTATATGTTGAAAGTGTGTTGTGGTTAATAATACAATTAGTCCTTACTCATTGTAAACCCTTTTAGTAAAGTAAGGGGGTTATGAGTAAGAAAGGGTTTGTATGGTAGTTAAAGTTTTAAGGATTAATTTGACTAAGTCAAACACTATTTGATTGAAGGTGTCGGCACGAGCGAGATTTTTCGCTGTGTTTGATTGTGGTAACTATAATTGTTGAAAAAGCTATAACTAAGGTAAGGGCTCCTTCTAAATTTTTAATTTGCACATAGAAACCTTATATGTGTGATTTATGTATAATTAATGTGTGAATATGTGATGATTAATATTGATATGATGATGCATTATTGAATGATAATACGTGTTATTATATGTTATGAATTTTATTGAGGATAATATGTCTTAAGTATGCTTTGTGAAAAGTATGGAAAATTATTAGTGTGTAATGAGTACTAAAAGGGAAGTATTTTAATAGCTATATTTACATAATGATTGTTGTGAAAAAGTCAAGTATGCTCGTGCATTTCATAATTAGTGGCGACCATGATGGGCCACAATGTTAGTGGTGATCGTGATGGGTCACGATGTTAGTGGTGACCGTGGTGGGCCATATGATGGTTCCACGAGTTGACTGGTACATCATATCCTTACGAGAATTTATTTGTCGTGTAGATCTGTGGTAGACTGCACTCTAGTAAATCATGTTGACCTGTAATATATGGCATATCAGTACTTAGTACTAGTATGTGAGAGACGGTATATTTATGATCTACGCCCATAGAGGAGGGTTTAGAAATTCCGGAATCATGTGCATTGATATATAAGCATTGCACTAGGGTGCTTGGCACGTGAGTCATTTTGTTATAATATGATATTTTTATATACATATTATGTTATTGTTTGTTATCATGTCGTAATTGCTAAGTGTTATTGTTTCACTTTATGACATAATTGTTAAATGTTATGTGTTAATTTCAATTGGTGACCTTTTACATTATTGTGGAAATTAAGCTTTGCTCTTATATGACACCTGAGTTCGTTCTACCGACTATTACCCTGCATCGGAAATATCGTTAGACTTCCCTGATTGGCATTTACCGATTGCTTGGACATACGACCCCATCTTAAGCAAGGCTACATAGAAAGTTAATTCGAAGATAGATATTGCGTCAGATGGGACTTACGCATAGTGTGGATGTCACCTTTGTTAATGTAGTTATTAGTGGATGATCATATTAGTTTTTGGTTGTATAAGGTCTCAGTGTTGTTTTTTAGGTGATTGTACTTATTTTATTTTGGGATGACTGTATCTATGGCATAACTTGACAGATAACTGTTTTGTGGGTTCATGTTTCATTTTTTTGATGTGACCATGGGGATAGCATTCTTGGAGCAGTACTTATGTGCAGGTGTCTGTCGAGAATACCCCAGAGGTATGAAGGATGTCTAATAGGTCTCATATCAACGATGTATTTTCTATTTGTATATTTTGAATTATTGTTCCAAAAAATATTTCAATTTGTTTGTATATATGATGTAATTATTTATGACTCTTGTCGTTTTGTGTTATGACGTACTATTTTGTTAAGTGGTTTTATTTTCAAAATAAATATTATGTGATATGTTGTTATAATGGTTGTGTTTGACATGTTAAAATTGTGAAAAATAAACGTTATATGATACATTGATATAATGGTTCTACTTGACATGTTGTGGTTATTTAAGATGATGACTTTGTGTCTAAATTAGGTTGGCTTAGGACAAAGTTGAATGATTTTGGACGTCTGGTTGAATGATCTATTTATTAATAACAAAAGTGATGTCATTCATGCATGTATTGGTGGCCTGAACCTAGTCATGAGTATGTGACGACAGTTCATTGCAAAGGCAACCTAACTCAGAAAAATACTCAAAGGTGGGATACTGAACATAAAACTTTGTAGAGCATTTATCCAATGGTGAGACAATTCCAACGGTGGGACATTGTCCAATGGCGGGACTATTTTCTCTACAGGACGGTGATATTCCATAATCGTGCATTGACATATAGTCTAACAAATAAGATTTGTACATTTTAGTTAATTTGTATCTTTGGTGCTTCGTGATTTTAACGATTAAATGAAGTATATGATTTATTTATATTTTTGCTATAGCTATTATATATGCATGTTTATTTGCTATGTGTTTGATATTTGAACATGACTCTTACATTTTACAATACTTCATCTATAGTGTTACTTGAGCGGATAATGTCGTAGATCAACCTATAAGGAGAAATGCGAGGAAGTACAATAGCATGCAGTTGGAGGGTTTTTTTTTATTATTATATCATTAAAATAAAAATTAAATACTAAAATACCACTATTTTTAAATTATGTTCCAAAATACCACTGTTTTTAAAGTTTGGATTTTTCTCTCTTAGAAGTCGGTTCCTGCTCCTTCACTTTCTCAACTAATATTTTTTTTAAAGGAAGAAGGGAAATCGATTTGTTGAATACCGATTTCTCAACATGATTTTTTTTAAATTTTTTTTTGTTACTTTTAGTTATTAAATTTATTTTATTATTTATAAAATTATTTTTATTAGTAGTACTATTTAATAGGCACATATATAGGGAATTTAATCAATTAATAAAGCCACATTCACCCACTGCGAAATAATACAACACATTATTTTTTGTTAACATCTTTCTTAATAATAAATATATATTTTATTAATAAATAATTATTATTTTAATTAATTAATTAATTTAAGTTTCATTTATTATTAATTGAATTAATTATTATTTAATTTAATTAATTAGTTTAATTTAATTAATAATTAATTTAAGTTTCCTTTATTATTTAATTAAGTAATTAATATTTTAATTCAATAAATAAATACAATTTTAATTTTATATTGTATAATTATTAAAAAAAATTAATTAAATGGACTCCATAAAATAACAATATTTAATTTAATATTATAATTAAACATACAAATATCAAATGAGTAAAAAAAATTAACATACAAATACCATCGTGGTGGTCGACAAATACGACGTGGAGGTGAGTTTTTTTCGTCAACTGGGGCATATGTCTCCTGAACATTTTCACTTAGTAGATCGACATGCATCGAAGAAGTATGATCTACTTGATTTGGGAATGATGGAACACCAAATGAGTACATGTTATTAATATAATGAGTAGCCGATTCAGGCGTACCTAGGTCTGCACCAAATAAGTTATTCACAAAATCTTGATCACTTGAATGTAGATATTGTCGATGATCATCTTGTTGAGTTGACATGAATTGAACTGATTGTCCTGGTGGTTCAAATTGTTGTTATGTTAGGGTGAAAGAAAATGAATGACGATGTGGTTCTGGCGCTTCATTTTCAATAGAAACAAGAGGAGTCAGTAGGCGAGGTCTATTACGTCTTTGTCGGTGTGATGGTTGAGTTGGCTCTTCTGCAACACCACATCATGGGTCCCGTAGTATGTGTAGAGCTGATAGATACAAATTAGAGTTGTGTCTAAACCACACCACATACTCCTCTGTTGGTATTGGGTGTCCATGTATCGGTTGACCGGTAAGACAATGACTTCGACGTTCGTTCCAAAATTTAATCCATGCAGCATGTTTGTCTTTTCAATTTTCCAAATGATTCCCTCTCATATCCTGACAGTGAAGTGTATCAATATTTTCAAGTTCATCTGGTATTTCCTGCGAAAGTCCAAACTGCAATTTGACTTATCTATTTGATGCCATTCAACAGTTAAGAAACAAATCAATGCAACTTTGGCAGTCCATATCATTGAATCCTGATATGCTTGTTGTGGTATGAAATTTTCAAGACCCCTGTAAGGCATCCATATGAACTAGAGAAAAAAAGGCATATTAGTAAGACAACACAATTATAATAAATATAAATTTTGTTGAACAATGAAATTTTAAACCTGATAATGTTGCATGTGATCAATGTTTGATCTATAACTGATAAGATCCCCGTATAGAGTTCCATAATAGATTAGTCCCCTGCCAATCCATCTAGTAAAAGAATATAAAACTATTATTTAGCAAGTTTGACAAGTATATTATATGTAATTTATTGGATTAATATGAAAAATGTTTTACTGTTTTGCTAGTGGAAATGATGTCTCTCTAGTGCAATGAGGGGCAATGAACGGCATGCGATACCATACCCAAGATTGAAGGAGCAATGTACATCCACCCATACATGCATAAGACGGTGTGGTTGCACGACACATTTGTCTGTATAAAGTTTGCCAAACAGGCTGAACCCAACTATATAGTCGAACACGTTGAATATGTTTCAACAGGGGAAGATACATCAAATGAACTCTATTGCAAGATTTGTCAGGGATTACCAAACCCCCAATCAAGCGTAACAAGTACGCTCTACAATGTTGTTGTACTTGCTCAACTGCTGCATTATTCAGAACATGAGCAAATGTGTCTTTTAACCATTTCAGTTTGACGAATTGGCCCACCATTTGATTTTTTTGGAGGAATGACACCCAAAAGTTGTTGGCATTCTTCATCCCAATCTAAAGTGCCACCTTCAGTTACTGGTCTTCCGTTGATAGGTAGACCAAGTTGTAATGCAACATCTTCAAGAATTATTGTACACTCTCCTGTTGGAAGATGAAATGTGTGTGTTTCTGTTCTCCAACGTTCTACCATTGCGGTCACCAATGATGCGTCCACGTTACAAGATTCCAATTTTGCAACGGTCAAAAACCCAACTTCCTCCAAGTAGGGCACTATCATTTCATTTGGTTCCTCCATTCTAAAGTGGTGGTGACATTCAATCAAGTCCTACATTTTAAATAAATTTAATATTAGAGTTATGAAAATGATGATTAAAAACATGTACACATAAGATGATTACAACCACTTACCATCTCAGCGATATCTCTAGACTTGTGAAGATACTGATTTCTTAAAAGAGCCATGGAGCTTGTATGTTGTGAATGTGAGAGCTTTAAAGTATGTGTGAATAATAATATGAACATAATGACTATTTATAAAACAATTGCAATCCTATCCAAAAATCTGAACCAGCTAATCAGTGGAGGATTGGGGGATTACGATGATGTCATCATACACGTAAGCATTATCCTATCCAAAAATCCGAACTAGCCAATCAGTGGATGATTTGAGGATTACGCTGACGTCATCGTACTAGATTACGCTGACGTCATCATACACGTAAGCATTATCTTATCCAAAAATCCAAATCATCCAATCAGTGGATGATTTCAGGATTACGCTGACGTCATCGTACACGTAAGCATTATCCTATCCAAAAATCTGAACCAGCCAATTAGTGGATGATTTGAGAATTACGCTGACGTCATCGTACACGTAAGCATTATCCTATCCAAAAATCCAAACCAACCAATTAGTGGATGATTTGAGGATTACGCTGACGTCATTGGGATGTTATCCATCATAGTATAAATGTGTAATGTTGTTCACTTATTGAGAACACAAACAAATATCATTCTAAACACTTACTCATACATATCTTTTACCTACAATGGCTCCATCAGAGTTTTTTGTCCTAGTATATTACAATGGACATGTTGAGAAGACAAACATAAAAGGTGTTGTCTTTGCATGCGCAAATATATCATTGGTAAAAGTGAAAAAAAATATCAAACTTGATGGACTTATCAAATGTATCCAAACAAAGATTCAACCGGACAACTCACAGAGGGTGGTAGATGTTATTTATCGATACCCTATAACTCTTGCGCCATGACATGTTCGATATGAATCGTTAAATCTCTTAGGAGATGATGATGTGCATATGATGTTTGACATGTTCATTGCAAGTAAATGCCTTGGTATTTCAACAATTGAAGTTTATGCACAGTTAGTAGATGATCCTAGAGACGACACACAAGTAAGTTTACCTTCTTCATATCCTAACTCCATTCCATGTTCATACCCTTTTATTGAAACACAAATCCACCATCAGTCCATAGCCTCACCGTCACAACACCCATCAACATCCACCCATGATATTGACCTTAACACACCGTACGATGGTCCTATTAGTGTTGTAGCTTGTGTCCATAATGAAGAAGTCGGCGATTATAGTGAGAATGAGGATGACATTGCTGCTGAAGTTGTTGTCGATGATGATGATCAGGAACCCGTAGTAGAATGTCGATCTACTACAATTTTTTTCTCTGACCCCCCTCACATTTTCGCAACGTTACCACCGACAACATGAATTACGTTGACAATGAATTTGTCAACTCTATTTCCAAAAACCAATTTTACCTTGTTCTAGATCCTGACAATTTTCAAGTGGGGATGACATTTCCCACAAAAGATGTGGCGATGCAATGTGTAAAAGAATATCATATGCACAATTCTATGAGCTTCGTCGTTGCACATTCTGATAGCACTAGATGGATTGTCCATTGTAAAAATAAAAATTGTATGTGGAGGTGTAGAATCTTGAATGGAAAGAAATCAAACACCTGGAAGATCACAAAACTAGAAGGGCCACACACATGCTCATCAACAATAGTTTCACAAGATCACCAACAACTCTCTTCGGCTGTTATTTGTGAAAACATCTTATAAATGGTAACAGCAGATCCCACAATATCAGTTTCAGTATTGATTGCACATATACGATCTCGGTACACGTATACCACTACTTATTAAAAGACATGGATTGCAAAACAAAAGGCCATTGAGAGAATATACGACAATTGGGAGGAATCATATAAAGAGCTTCCAAGGTGGATTCTTGCTTTTAAACATTATCTTCCAGGTACTGTTACCAATATTGAAGTGGGACCCTTTATTGAGGATGGCCAACGAGTTCCTAGCAAAGCTGTCTTTCATCATCTCTTTTGGAGTTTCCAACCATGTATTAAAGGGTTTAATCATTGTAAAACAGTAGTTTCAGTTGATGGAACATGGTTATATGGGAAGTATCGTGGGACCTTACTAATGGCAATCGCTTAGGATGGTGATGGTCATACCATTCCTATAGCACACGCCATTGTTGCGGGTGAAACATCAGATGGTTGGTTTTTCTTCCTCAGTCGTCTACGAATGTTTGTCACACCTCAACCTAACCTTTGCTTGATTTCAGATAGACATGAGTCGATTAAAAGTGTTGTTAGGCGTGTAAACAGCAATTGGCATCATGTCTTTTGCGTTCGACATATATCACAAAACTTCATGAGGACCTTCAAAAATGGGCTAATGAAAGATCTTGTAACCAGCATGGGTTAGTATTATATATATATATATATATATATATATATATATCTCACACATATTTTTTCTTTATAATTTTGTTTTCAAATTGTCTAAACAACATCAACTTTTGTTCATTCAGGATACACTATGACTCAACCAAGCATCACATACTTTAGAAGACAAATCAATTATTGGAGTCAAGATGCAGTGAAATGGCTCGACGATATTCCAAAGGAACAATGGGTACAAGCATATGATGAAGGTAGACGTTGGGGACACATGACAACTAACCTTTATGAGTGCATGAACAATGTATTAAAGGGGACACGCAATCTTCCAATCAGTTCTTTAGTGCAAGTAACATATTATAGAGTGACTGCAAAATTTGAAGAAAGAGGGACACAAGCCCAAGCAATGATGACATCAAGTTTGATTTACTCAAATACAATCATTCAAAATCTTAACAAGGAACGAGCAATGTCAAATTCCCATGAAGTTGTTATTCACAATCGAGCTCATAGTATATTTACAGTTAAGGAGTTGGCTCATCCACCAAGTGGTCGTCCTGTAGGGACATTCAAGGTAGACCACGACAAAAGATGGTGCGATTGTGGTGAATTTCAAGCATTACATTATCCATGTTCACTTGTCATTGCCGCGTGTTCGTTTATTCATTGTGACTACATGATGTATGTATCTTCTAAGTATACATTGCAATGTATCTTTGACGTTTACAAAGAAGAGTTCCCAGCAATTCCTCTTCAATCATATTGGCCAGAATACAATGGAATAGAGTTGTGCCATAATCCAGCCATGAGAAGAGATCCAAAAGGTCGTCCACAGTCTACTCGTATTCATACTGAAATGGATCAACGACAGAAAAACACACAACCCAAGAGATGTGGTTTGTGTCGGAACGAGGGACATAGCAAGAATAAATGTCCTTATCGTACTGATGCTCCAAATAGAAATTAGTTCATTGTAATAAAATTAGTTAATTTGGTATTTGTATGTTTAATTATAATATTAAATTAAATATTGTTATTTTATGGAGTCCATTTAATTAATTTTTTTAATAATTATACAATATAAAATTAACATTGTATTTATTTATTGAATTAAAATTAATTACTTAATTAAATAATAAAGGAAACTTAAATTAATTATTAATTAAATTAAATAATAATTAATTCAATTAATAATAAATGAAACTTAAATTAATTATTTAATTAAAATAATAATTATTGATTAATAAAATATATATTTATTTTTAAGAAAGATGTTAACGAAAAATAATGTGTTGCATTATTTCGCCGTGGGTGAACGTGGCTTTATTAATTGATCAAATTCGCTATATATGTGCCTATTAAATAGTACTACTAATAAAAATAATTTTATAAATAATAAAATAAATTTAATAACTAAAAATAACAAAATTTAAAAAAAAAAAATTCATGTTGAGAAATCGGTATTCAACAAACCGATTTCCCTTCTTCCTTTAAAAAAAAAAATTAGTTGAGAAAGTGTAGGAGCAGAAACCGAATTCTATGAGAGAACAAACCAAATTTTAAAAACAGTGGTATTTTGGTACATAATTTAAAAATAGTGGTATTTTAGTATTTAGTTTTTATTTTAATGGTATAATAATAAAAAAGCCAGTTGGAGACACTAAAATACTTTTGTACCAGTGCTAAATTTGTTGGGTGAGTTTTCCACAAGAGTTCAAAGTTATGACCAACTAGGATTTATTTTTTTATTATAAAACACCAAATGTTTTGGCTTTCGAAATTTCTTTTGTTTAACGTATTAACTTTATTTTGTAATTGTGAATACTTTGATTCATTATATTTGAAATACAATTGAAAAAATTATTAATTGATTTTAAAGTAAATGAGTATTTAAGATAATTTTATAAAAACACAAATATGTATCTTTACGTTTATAATTTCGTTAGTTAATGTCTCAAAAAAGTGGGACATTACAAGATTTCTAGGTAGTTAATCATAGTAAGCGGCGTGTTGCGGCCAACCCCGAAAACCGGGATAGCGGGTTGCGGGATACCATAATTATTTCTATTTTATTTTGTGACAAATTACATGAATAATTTTATATAAACATGCATAATTAAAAAATGTCTCAAACTCATAAACATTCATACATAATAATAAAAAACTCTAAGTCTTAATCAAAATATGCATTTAAATACTAAATATATTATCTTCTTCAACATAGAGTAATAAAATAACAATATTAAAAAATATTAAATGAAGGAAAGTAGAAAAAGACAAAAAAATAAGAGAAAAAAGAACAGAGTAACTAAGTAACAAAAGAAAAGAAAAAAAAAACTAAAGAAAAAAAAAAGAGAAAGAAGTAACTAAGTAACTTTAGAAAAGAAAATTAAAGATA
>JBBPBS010001102.1:103937-126587 GCA_037974835.1 Cicer judaicum
GAAAAAAAAAAAAAAACTAAAGAAAAAAAAAAGAGAAAGAAGTAACTAAGTAACTTTAGAAAAGAAAATTAAAGATAAAAAAAAAACGAGGCGACACGATTGGTAGTGTATGAAGCTGGAGACGACGCGGTGGTTTGAAGCTAGACGGCGCGACTAGTGGTGAAAGAACAAAAGCAATAGCGAGGAGGAACAAAGAATAGGAAGAATGAGAAGGCAACGTGAACAAAGAAGAAAATTTGTACCAAAAAAATTTGTATCATTTTCTAGTTACTTGAGTTTCTGAATTTTTATGTGTATGTGCAAAGTGGATCTTCTTGGGGACATAGGATGACCACAACCACCCCAAAGTCCCCAATAATTTTGTTTAAATAGCACTATTTTTATTTTTTTTGTTTGAGTAATATTATTGAAACACAATTTGACACAAATATAGTAATGTGTATTAGAATACAAAAGCAAAAGGTGATCCTCTTTATTTTACATAGTATTTGTGTCATTTTTTATGTTCCAATAACATTAATATCTTTTTTTATAAGATTCATTTGACTTATAATTTGATCAATAAAAAATTGATCTATTTGATCCATGTTATGAATCAAATAGATCAATTTTTGTTGACCAAATTATAACTTAAATGTCTATAATAAAAATAAAAAACAAAGGAAATTATTTATAAAAACAATTACAAAAACAAATACTATACTGTAATTATAAAATAAATTAAAATTTTCAACCTAAATTTCAACTATGTGAGTTGTGAATTTTATTTAGAGGTGTAATTGTGAATTTTATATAGAAATATAAAAATCAAACAAAATAATTATGTGATCTCAAAAATTTAACCAAAACTAATTAAATTAGATTGATTTTTTTTATGAGTTTGAGTCTAAGTTGAATTAAACTAATAAACTCGATCTTTGTTGGTTTGATATATAATTTCACATAATTTTAAAATAGATGGCATAATACTCAAATCAAATACTTATCTTTTATTAACACTATCTCAATTGATATCTTAACCAGCGTATTGTGTTTAAATGTATTTTAATAATAATTGATATTTTACATTGTCAATTAATCATAACCGTCATATTAATAAAACTATTTGACTTTTATTATAATTACTTTTAAAGTCATTTTTATGGATGATTTTGATGTGTTGACAATGTAAATCTTTTTAAATTGACAAAACATAAAAATTAAACTATAAAAATATAATGTTTGAAAAAAAATAGATTTTTAAAAACTAACTTTTAGTTATTAAAATTGTTAACTAAAATTTGATATGTTAACTCTCATATAAACGTTAAAAATATTGATTGTCAATGTATTTTTATAAATTTATTAATGTAAAATTTTTATATACAATTTGTGTATATATCTAAACTTTTTATATTATACCTTTTTATTTATGTATGTGATAACCAATTTGCTCTCAAACACTCATCTATTCTCATATTATATTAGGTATTCATCCTTACATTGATTTATGTAGCGTCTATTGTTTTTATTTCTAGTCAATTGAATCACATTTATATTCAACCAACATTTTTCTGAACCCATCTATTCTTTGTTTGGAAACGTATAAGTGGATTGGTAGAATTTGCGATGCTACCATAGGAACACACCTTTGTTACATCCAAATTAAAGTAGGAACAGAACTCTGTTACATCCAAAGTATTATTCATTGATTATCTAAATGAGGCGTGTTTAATGTGATCGGATGATGGTATAATTAGATTAAGATGAATAAGAATGTCACATTTCCCGATCATTCGGGACATACCAAGAATAATGTCTTTTTAAATTAAATTAATGAATTGAATACATCATTTGAGTTTAATATCGCTCAAATTGAATTTCGAACTTATTTTAAAAAATTGAATCAAACATTTATAAATAATAATACATATTTAATTTTATTCGTTTGAAATATTTTATTAAATTATTACTTGTTAGTTTTAATTACTTTTCTAATAATACTAGTTTGATATATTTTTATTACAATTTTATATAATTTAAATGTAATTGATTAATACTATTATGTAATGTTAATTATTAGTATATAATATTTAAAAAAATTATTTAAACTTATTAATTTAATACAATTTTATAATATTAGTATTAAAATAATATTTTATAAATTATAATTTGGATCAACTAAAAATTAATTTAATTTAAACTACATTAATTTGAATCAGATCGATTTTTTTTTTATAATTTTCAAACCAAACTGTACATATATTAATTTTCAGATTAATTATATTTTCCCTCAAAATCGATTCAATTGCATCGCAAACACTTCTATTGTATTTCATTTGTTTGACCAAATTGATCAAATGACGATTCACCTAAAGAAATTGTCAATACATGACTCGAATTTTTTATAATATTAGTATTAAAATAATATTTTATAAATTATAATTTAGATCAACTAAAAATTAATTTAATTTAAACTACATTAATTTGAATCAGATCGATTTTTTTTTATAATTTTCAAACCAAACTGTAAATATATTAATTTTTGGATTAATTATATTTTTCCTCAAAATCGATTCAATTGCATCGCAAACACTCTTATTGTATTTCATTTGTTTGACCAAATTGATCAAATGACGATTCACCTATAGAAATTGTCAATACATGACTCAAATAAGTATCATATTCGCTTTTATTAGATTCACAAATACTTTATAATTAGTTGGGTGTTATTTTATAATAATCACAAAATTTCATTATATTCTATATATTTATTAATAACTCACAAATATTTCTGATTTTACTTTATACCCTGCACAAGCAATCAGATAAAATATAATTGTTTTATTGCTATTTGTATCTAAACTAAATTGATCATTATAAAACACTACACGAAAACTAAATTATAAGTTTTGATCGATTATGAGTTATGATGTGTGAATTATGGTGATTTTGTGATATGTGAGTTTTGAGTGGTTAAGAATAGTGATGAAAAAATAAATAAAATTAAAGAATATTATAAATATTCAAGGATAATTTGAGTATTTTATTTTTAAAATTAAAATGAGGGATGTGGGTAGTAAAATAAGAGGTGTAGGTAACAAATTTGTTTCTCTAATATATAGTTCATTTGTTTCTTAATACATGTAATTTTTGGATGTTTTTTAATAACCAATGATGTAATTATTTGATAATAGAAGTCCTAAAAAGAGAAAAGTTTATATCAAAATATTATAATTCTAACTTCGTAACTGGGCTAAAGAAATTGAGGATGGATCCTCTGCACCAAGTTTAGGAAATAGTAAGAGAGAATAAATTTAAAGAGAGAGAAAAAGTAAGAGAGACAAATATAATTTATGAGATGGATAGAGATGGTAGAGGGATGAGTAGAAATACTAGTGTAGACGATCCAAATTCAATGAAATTAGTGTTGGTCTGATGAAAATCTTTGAATATTTCATTTAATGCTATCACTACGGTGTTGAGTGAGAAAACCTAGTTTTGCTCAATATGGTCAATTGAAGCTAGATGCCACTTTTGGACAATAGACGAGTTTTATAATTGGTAGTACTAATTAATCACATTGAAATTATTTCTCCTTCCTAATTTTAGTGAGAGAGCGGATTGCCTCTTCTCCTTTCCATTCGTTGGTAGCAATTAGATCCTCAGTTTCTCAACCATAGAAATAAGTCAAATTGATAAAAAAAACAAATACGAGTCTCTCTATTCTCTAAATATATCCTAAAATTTGCGATATTTTATAACGTGGAACTCATAACATACCATTCTTTTTGGCCCCTACTTAGCATTCTTCTGTTTGTATGTCCGCATATGAATTTGGTAAGACAAATCATATATATATTATTGTATTATTTGATTGAAAGAGATAAAATTGAGATTACAATAGAGGATTTGGGGAATGGAAGGATTGGATGCGTTAATAGAGAGGCTGTTGGAAGCAAGGAATAACAGAGGCAAGCGTATTCAACTAGTGGAAACAGAAATTCGCAACCTATGCACCAAGGCAAAAGAAGTTTTCCTGAACCAGCCAAACCTACTTGAATTAGAGGCTCCAATTAACATTTGTGGTATTTTCATATTCTCAAAAATGGCTATGTATCAATGCTATCTAACATTATATATAAATAAAATATTATGTGTTTTTCTATCCAATGGATATTGTTACAATTCACTTCAGGTGATATACACGGGCAATATCTCGACCTATTGCGACTCTTCGAGTACGGTGGGTTCCCTCCAGATTCGAATTACTTATTTCTTGGTGACTACGTAGACAGAGGAAAACAGAGTATAGAAACAATATGCCTACTGCTGTCATATAAGATCAAATACCCAGAGAACTTTTTCCTTCTTAGAGGAAACCACGAATGTGCCTCTATTAATAGAATTTATGGGTTTTATGACGAGTGCAAGCGAAGATTCAATGTTCGGCTATGGAAGGTATTTACAGACTGCTTCAATTGTTTGCCGGTAGCTGCAGTGATTGATGACAAAATCATATGCATGCACGGTGGGCTTTCTCCTGATATGGAGAGTTTGAATCAAATCAAAGGTATAGAAAGGCCATTGGATGTGCCAGATCAGGGTCTGTTATGTGACCTCCTTTGGGCCGATCCAGACTCTGAAGTAAGAGGGTGGGGGGAGAATGACCGTGGTGTTTCATACACTTTTGGACCAGACACGGTAACGGACTTCTTGAAGAAACATGATCTCGATCTTATATGTCGAGCTCATCAGGTACGTAATTATATAGATTCATTCATTCGATTCCTTCCTTCTTTCTTTAATAGTAATATACTTAAGTTCTTGTCCCTTCACATGCATTTGTAGGTTGTTGAAGATGGCTATCAATTCTTTGCAGACAGGCAACTAGTTACCATCTTTTCAGCGCCAAATTATTGTGGAGAGTTCAATAATGCAGGTGCCCTCATGTGCGTCGATGAAACTTTACTTTGTTCATTCCAGATTCTCAAACCCTTGAGAGGGAAGGCCACCTAATATTTAAGTAACATAGACACTTAGATTTTGCAAGCACACAAACATACATGATTAATGAATATGTAATCTTTTGCATGTCACAAAACTCACATTTCTTCCTCAAATTCAAAAACTTCTTCCATGCATTGTGTTATGGTAGACTTCTGTCTTCTTTCATTATGGATGATACATGGCAAAGGGAGATAATAGAATAGAACAGTTTAATTTTAGCGACCAATTTCGACTTCAACAGTAGCAAATGTATTGAACCTAGGATTAAAAAGATAGATATATCCAGAACAACAGGAAGATGTACATATTTCTACTTACGCACTAGGCAATATAGCTTTTTGTTTTAGAGCACGACAATTCAGTAATAATAATCTCTCGTGTATGTCTATTGTTCTATTTGTCTATCTTTGCGTTTTTAAAACCTTCTTTGTATTCTAAGTTTAAGTCTTTGTCTATGTGTCATTTTTAGTAAACTCTCTTGCTTATGCACTTTTTTTATATTGTACTGTATCTATATAAATTCCTATGTTCTTTCATAATGTAACTTCCAAATAGCTTACTTTCACATTAGTTTTTATAGCTTCATTTACCATTAAGATCCTTTTAAACATTTTTCGTTATCACACTTCAAGCACCTAAGCTTGAATCTAGCTCATGTTCTTCCCTACAAAACTCTCCACTTTTTTTGTTTATATATATATATATAAAGCGATTAGATGAATTTTTTTGTTATTGCGAGGAATGAGAACATCGCATGAATTCATCGGTATACAAAATAAATATATCGGGAAAATATAGTCTAAAACATTCTCGCAAAAATGTATTGTCAAGGAAATATTATATTTTCAATTAAATACAAAAAACAAGAGGATCGTTGATACACCAATAAATTGCTGCAAAATTTTATTTTGACGGAAAATTGCTGCAAATTAGAATCGATCAGTATCACTAATTTAAAAACTGTGGCTCTAGAATCTAAAAAATCATTGAAGTTAAATATGTTACTTTTAGATGAAAAGAGCACATGACTTTGATACTGAATTGGTTGCCGAAGAGTTTTTACTTTTTAACAATAGAAGGCATATTAATTCATTTTGAATCGTTGCATAGAATAACTTTCAGTTGAAACTCGTTGTACATTTACGTATTAAAAAAAAAAAACAATTTGTTTTATAGTAAAAAGTTTTAGTAACTAAGTATTTTTTTCATATGTTAAACTTTCCCAAAAACATAAAAGTGTAAATAGTTAAACGTTCTAGTTTTAGTTATCATATTTTTCTCAATTCACGAAATTGATTTTATTTTATTTTAAAATATGACAATTTTGATTTTATTATTCTAGTTTTTTAATTAAAAATGATAATGTAACATGATTTAAATAACTTGATATATACTTCAATTATCTATAATTATTAACACCCGTGAACTCGCAATAAACCTGCTAAAAACTTAACTTTCAATTCCAAAAAATTAATAAATCTAAATAGTTTTATATCATGAAATTTTATGTTACATTATTTAAAATAGGTCAAATCATCGCTTTTTCAGTACAAAAATCTTAGGGACTAAAATTGTCAATTTTTATAATAGGAGGACCAATTTTCGTGAATTGGTGACAACATACCAAAATTGTAAATAAGCCATAATTAAATGATAAATTAACGGTTTAAATTACAATTAATATCATTTATTTAATTTTTTTATTGTCTTAAAAGAGATGGTAAATTTCACCATAACTAACACACACAAGTGCCGAATTCGAATTCAAACAAGACGTTCAATCAATCAATATCGGCATTTATCAGTTAATTAAATTATGACTAATTAAGAATATAATTCATTACGGCTTCAACTTTCCTTTATTTATGTTTTCTATTTCTTTTTTAATTAATTTAATTACTTAATTTTATTTTTTTAATTATTTAATTTATTCATCTGTCACGTCACTCATCCATTTGCCACATAATTTTTTTTAATAACAACTAACAACAAGGATGATTTTAAAACTAAATTGAACTTACATAGTTTAAATTGAAAAATAAAAAATTTACATGGACAAAAATGAGAAAATGCTCAAACTTAAAATATTCAAGTCTTCAAAATATATTAATCATACAAAATATATAAACACAATATACTAATTGCCTCTCCGGAACATATGGAGTAACTCACTTAATATCACCTAAACTTCACCATGTGGATCGACATATGGAGTAATAGGTTGACTAGTAGGTGGAACATCACGAAGGATAAGAGGATGTAAAACTTTAAGTATTCGGCATGATAGTTCTCAGAGACACCCCCTTATAAAACGTCACTAGGGGCGAGAGACTCTGAAGAGTCGCTATACATGCTCTTAAAGTATTTTGTCACTCACAATCTATACTAGCTGACACTAGAGGAACGTCACATGGAATGCACTAAATGCGATCAAATTATCGAAGACATCACTCCGAAAGATATGAGACTAAAAATCCACCCTAATAAAGATAGTCGGAGAACATCATCGTTGATTCAAAAGGATGATTAACTCGATCATCGTCGTATGATGTAAACACTACATCTTCAAGCAAAATAGCAACAAGTCTCCGCTAACATGTTAGCAACCTGCCTTCAACAACATGTTTTGCAGTCAACCTATATGTTATTGGAATATCTCCAAGAACCCTTCCATTATCACCCCTTATTACAAATGTTCGAAAAATGCTCGTAAATCTAACACTACACCAAAAATAAAAGACACTTTAGTAAATTATAAATACAACTTAATAAATTTATAACACAAGATAATATGAGTCATATACCTGTAATAGAGTCATATATCCTCCCAACTGCCTAGTGTCATGAATAGCTTCATCTCCCAAGTTATCATATAGCACAACCAATGCAACTGTACCCCATGCATAGTCCTGACAACGTTCTAAATTACTGAACCAACTAATATATGTTCGCCTCCAGACGAGTATGAGTCTTGTTGCTGAAAATAGTGATGTCAATTAAGTGCAAAAGGTACGATGACGTTGATGTGGCAGACTATTAGGCTAATTCATTCGTCGATATGACGCGATATATGAAACTCTTGTTGAGGAAAAATCCCAAATCAAGTGTTTTGCAGATAAATAAACAAGTTAATTAATCTGTAATCATGATTTGAATTGTGTGCCATTTAACCTGTGTTTTTGAGTAAATTATTCAAATATAGGTGATCAATCTCTAGATTGATGAACTATGAATAAGTATTTCTATGACAACAAAGATGAAAAGGAAACTGTTGCTGCACTTTTGCATAAAGCCCAATATATGTGTAAGACAAAGGACTTCCACTAAAGAGCTCCTAAATCCTTCACCCACGTTTTCCATCCAACACAACCAAGAACGTTCGGGTTAAAAAGGAGAACATTTTGGACTAAATAGAGCACATGACTATTAAAATCATCCTAATAAAATGTTTGTAGCCCTTTCGAACCTTCTCAATGTTTATGAAAAGAATATCAAGATGAAGACAACAACCATAATATTCAGTGCAATTAATTCATTACTAAAAAATCATACTTGATCAAACAAATTTTTTTCAATCTTTTTAATACTGAGAACTTTAGCCATTCCTTCCTTTTCACATCAGCCTCCGTGTCAAGCCCAAGTGAAATTTTAAAATTTCAAAATTTTAACTCACACAAAAAGGCAAGTAACAACCTTTTCCTTTCTTCAAAAAATAGATAGACTCATCATAACCTACGTTCCTCATTTTCAATATCCCTAGTCACTTCTCAACCAGCCATTCCTTTATTCTCATGCGTGTCACTTTCTTCCCAAAAACTTGTTTTCTCCTCTTACATTAAAAACTTCGTACTTTCATATTCTCCAACTCTCGTTTAGTTTGTTTTTTCATTTTTTTTTCTCTCAAAAAAACACGGCTTCCACCAAAGCTTCTGCTAAAAAAAACAAATTATGAATCCAAGAACCTAATCTCCACCACCACGACCTACCCCTGCATAAAGTTTTCCATAAGAAAACATTTTTTTAAACTATCTCTCATCATCTCTTGAAATTAGTCCACCTCTTATTTCGCTCGCCCTTTTCATCGTCGTACTCTCATCTCTTTCAACGTATTCTCCCAAACACAAGTAAAACACCACCACATCTACAAAAAAACCTCAAATAACTCAATCTAATAATCCTTTAATAAAACATATATCAATGAGAATCATGATTGGAGTTGGTTCCTCTGAGCAATTCAAGAATGTGGACACAACGATCTATAAATTAACAAAACTAATTTCATGGTTCCTCTGATCATGAGCGTGGTTCAAAATTACCACAAAAATCACCCTCAAAATTAACAAAACCATCCTGCACTTTATCTCATTTTTTGGCCAAACGAAAACTAAAAAAACCCAAACAACTAGCACAAAAAACCAAAAGTGTATAATGTCATCCATCTAAAACTATTCCAACAAGAACGTTCTTCACAAAAATTCAAACCTAACCAAAGTCTCATATAATGATATTCTAATCATTTATCACCTCCTTCATTGTCAAAAACTCAACGTTTCATTTATCAGCATACAGAACATGATCGCTTCCACTAATCAAGTTTACAAAAGGAATATCATTCCATATGGTATGGTTATCACAAAAAAATTCAAATATTTCAATGTCCTTCTCAAAAATAAAAAGTTCATCATGAACATTTTAAAATTGTCTTCCAAAAAATCTCCCACATGAAGAAAGATTCATCGCTTCCACCAACTATGTACATCCCTCAAGATCAATCATCTTTCTCTCTTGGTTCCAACAAAAGAAAGAGTTATGAAAGGAAAACATCCTTAAATCCAAATACTCATAACTTTGGAGTTAACATTCCTCAAGAATGTTCTCCCTTTCAACACAACGTTCTTCCTTTCATTACCACTCCATTTGAATCAAACTTCTACTTTTGGTATTCTAACACCACAATGCTTCAAAATCCAATTTTTCTAAGTCAGTTTTGCCCCCAAATATCATTTTGACAGAATATCTCAAATGGCTCAGACTTTTGTCTCCCCACAAAAATTCATATCTTTCTTGTTTGGCATTAACAAATACCTTATGGTTTCTCAATTCCTCAGACACAATCCATGTCCAACATTTTCCCTACTATTGGCTCAGCTTCTGCCACATTGTCTTCCTTCTACATTATAGTTGTTTCCTCTCTCGGACAAATTTCTTTAGCTTCTCATTATGTGGATGAAGGTCCTCGTCCTCCAAAATGTTCCAAAGTAGAAAAGGACACTTCAAAAACTCGTAAGGTTAAACCTAGGATTTTCACAATCCTTCAAACTATTATTGATTGGCAAGTCCATCAAGATAGGGAAAATTCAATCTTAAGGGATTAATTGGCTACTCAACTGCTCCCAAGCCGGGACTAGAAACACCTATTTCTTATCCACCTCTAACGTTTCATATCTTCATCCTCTAATAGGTCTTCTCCATCGTTATCCTTTTAAAACTACATTCTCTCAAGATTCCTCCCAACACTTTTTGTTTTGACAAAGATGGAGAAATTGTCATTAGTTTTAAGAAGCATCTTATAGATTTAAGAAGTATTTTTGATCTCATTATGTACTTCTCTTTTTTTTTTTCCTTTTGTTTAACAATATGTACGAACTCTATAGATATTATATGTTACTACATTTAAAAATTGAGGGGGAGCTTTATAACAAATTCTTCTTGTATAATATCATATTTAAATCATAATCAAAATTAAAATCTAACTAATATGTTTGTCGTCATCAAAAAAGGGAGATTATTGAGAGAAAATCTCAAATCAAGTGTTTTAAAGATAAACAAATAAGTTAATTAATCTCTAATCATGATTATGATTGTGTTGCTATTTAACTTGTGTTTTTGAGTGAGTTATTTAACGACAGGTGATCAAGTACACTCATACAACAATCAATGATCACACCATGATAAAAATCAAAGTAAATCATGCCTTAAATGAACTGGAAATTGATAACAAATTCGAGTAATCAAGAACATTATGGTTTATAACAAGATCATTCTAATTTATAATAAGATCATTCTGGTTTATAAGATCATTTTGTTTTATCAAGATCATTGTGGTTAGTTCATTTTAAGGACATGGTTAAAATGAATCATTTCCTATAGTGCAAATCTTAAGATAAAAAAAATATTAAGACTACTTAGGACAATACTCAAGCGCAAAAGTCTAACTATAGATCCAAATAAGTAAAATAATATCAAGATCAATAACCAAATTGATGAACTATGAACAAGTACTGCTAGGACAATAAGGATGAAAAAGAAACTTTTGCAGCACTTTTTGCAGAAAACCTAACATGTGTGTAAGACAAAGGAGTGACATTGGACAACTGCTAAATCCTTCAACCACATTTTCCATCCAACACAAAACCAATAATGTTCTAGTTACAAAGGAGAACGTTCTATATTAAATAACACACCCGACTATTAAAATCACTTTACTTAGATGTATGTCTTTAGGTTCAGTAACAACTATAATGATCCCTTTTGAACCTTCTCCATGCCTATAAAAAGAACATCAAGATGAAGACAACAACAAGGGTTTTCAGTGCAATCAATTCACTACTAAAACAATCATACTCAAGCAAACAAAACTCTTCAATCAAGCAAAAACTCCATTTCTCTTATACTATATTCAAGAGTCTCAAATAAATTTTGAGTAGATTTTAATCCTACAATCTTATATTATAACTCCATTTGAAACTCAAGTGTATTTCTTAAGATAGTTTGAGTATATTGTAAAAATCATTTTTGTGTTTAAAAGGTAACTTGTAAAAATATTTTATGGACTGAAATGTACCTGTAAAAAATCCCTTCAAGGCTTAAAGGTGAACGCTGTAACTAATCAAAAGTGATGAAGGAAGATTGTGTAAAAGCAAAAACGTTATTGGGTGAAACACATTAGTAGAAAAACTCACAAATTGTGAGAATTGAACGTATGCCACATTAAGTGAAGCAGAATACATGATTGTGTGCTCCTCTTATCTCTATCCTTTATTATTTCTCACTAATTATCACTAATCACATATAAATAATTTATTTAATTTATTTTTAACTAACCGAGAATGTTTTGGATTTTATAAATAACCAAGATTAATCTTGAGTATTTTAAATTGAAAGTAAAAATTAATATTTTAAAAAGGGATAACAATTTAAACTTCATTGATTGATGTTGTTATTTCAAGTGTATCGCATATGTTGTGAGTGATAGTACAGATAATTTCTCTGTATATTAATAGTTTTTATTTAAAAAAATTTGAAAACTAAAAAACAATTCAAATGTTTTATAAAATTAAGATTTGAAACTTTTGAAATTTTAAAAAATTCTTATTTTAGAAATTTTATTTTGTTTGAAACTTATAATTTTTTTTAAATTTGTAAATTACATTTCAAAATAATCAAAATATTAAAAATAGAATTTAAACTTCAAAAGTTTAAAAAATATTAAAGTTTCAACTTTTTATATATAAGAAAAAGATAAAATAGTTTTTTTCAATATGCGAAAGCACTTTTTGCACCACTTTTCTGCTTTTGAAAACTACAGGGCAGACTTTTTCTTCTTCTTCTTCTTCAGATCGCGCCGCCACTGAAAAATATCACCTTCACCATTATTTCTTTTTCGTCTATCCATAGCTGAATAATAAGTATCATAGCCCTCACCAATTCTCTTCATCAAAATCAATTTCATCTGTCCCTTGTGAGAACAAACAAAGCCGCGACATACCCTTTATCCCCCTCTCGCGCCGCCACACATCCTTACTACGTATTCGGCCTCCTCACTTCAACTCTCTCTTTTCTGGTGAAAATTCCGATCAAAACATCTACCAACAACTCAATTGGAATTCGTGCCGCCAGCTTCAGTGAGATTTTATTGCCACCGCGGTGGTGGTTTGTGACAACGGAGACCACCCTCCTTTCTTTTTCACTTTCATCGAAGTTCGGGAAAACTCATCGCCGTCGTTACGGCAAACGTCTTAGTGAACCTCGTGTTCGACGTTCATTCAGTTTCAAGTTTGTCCTGCTTAATTAAATTTGACGCTAAGGCGCGTTTTATGTTGAATTTCAGCATCTTTATCTATTCAGCATTTCGAGTTTGGTGAGATTTTCTCCAGTTAAGCATTTTTTTACATTTTTCAACTCATTTTTCTGCTTTTGATACTTTTTAGGAATGATTTATTAATTATATAACACTAATTTTTGTACTTCGTGTATTTTACCAACAGTATTTCATTGACTCAGACCAATTAAATTTTGGGCTCTCGCTGTGTGGAGTGTTGATCTTTCACCATTGCTGAAATTGTTTTTATTATTGTGTTTCACGGAAGCGTCGAACCAGGTAAGTTGTGAGACTTTCGATTTAATTATGGGTGTAAAGATCGTCTAGGATGAATGAGATTGCCCTAATTTCCAAATTTGAGCAGGGTTATACTTAGGTCAGTCTATTATTGGTTAATGAATTAAATTATGAATTCGAATCTTATAAGAATTAAATTATTGGTTAATGACGAACATATGTGAAATTTCAACTTGCCACGTCATCATCTAACCGTTTAATTTAACATAGTTTAGCAATAATTCAAAAAAAAAAAACATAAACTTAAAGGACTAATCGGTGGAAAAACTTAAACCAATTTAGGGGAAACGAGTCAAAGAATTGCATACAGGATTTTGGAATTTAAATAAAAATAATTTTTGTTTTAAAAAAAGTATTTTTTAATAATATGCAATTTTGTTAGAAAAAAACTACAAAATTACTGGAAATGACACAAAGAATGATTTTCAAGAAAACATCTTTATTTAAAAAAATATTTTTTAAATATATGATTTTTCTAAACGGAGATATGCCTATATCCTCTTGTGCATCCCTATCTCCCGCCTGCCAATATCTATCTATTATTCATCTCTCTACTATTTTATGTCTTCCTTTTAATAATTAAAAAAATAAATTTTACTCATCATACACAAATTTCTTTCAGGCAAATTTTTATAAATAATTTTGTTTATTGTTATAACATGTTATCTTGCAACAATTCTTTTATTGCATCTTTTTTAGTTGTCATTCCAATTAATATTGAATTCCCATTAATATTTAAGTCGGTTAAAATGTTAAATCACATATTAAAAGTAATTCATGAAGTAACTTACTGTTAACTAAGTTTACAACTTAAGATATTCAAGTCAATTAAATTGTTAAATCGCATATTCAAAACAGTTCATACCGAAATTTACAACTAAAAAAGTTCATAGTTTTATTATCCATACCATGCAACTTCCATTATTATAGTATTTTCATTATCTATAATAATCACTAATAAGTACTTCCTAGAATCTTTGTAGTCACTAATCAATAATTCTTCAAATCTTTGTCACCAAGACATAATTTCACTATTTGAAGTATTTGAAATTTATTATAACAAAATAATTGAAATATTGTAAATTGAACACTTCTAAATTTATTAATTTAATTCATTTCATAGACATATTTCAAAGTTAATAGAGGTATACATTATCTACTCGTCAACAACAATAAATAAACACGTAATAACACAATTTTTCCATTTTTAGTTAAAAATTTGATTTTTCTAACAAAATAATTTTTAAAAAAAATCTGAAACAAATCCTTTAAATCTTAAAAAAAAATAAAAATTTAACACCTAAATATTTTACAATTTCTTTAATATGTAAATTAACTACATTCAATTTTAATCTATGTTCACATTTTGTGAAGTTAACAAGTTTTCAATTTAATTTCGTCCAATTTATTTTCCGTGTAATAAGTTTAAAGGTGTTTAAATATTGCTAATGAGTTGTTATTTACCCACTAACTCTAAATATAGACTTATCCCTTTAACTTAAGCATAACAAATAACAATTAATATTTTAAAATTAAAATAGAGAACAATGGTATATCATTATAAAATAATTTTACCATTTTTACTCACACTATATACTCTTTAATTGCATTTAAATAAGTAAAAAACACGAGAACAAAATTTAAAATGCATAGCAATTTCGTTCGTTAGAAATAGAAAAGCATGAGCAAACTCGGCTTTACGATAGTAAACCCAATCCTTAAACATAAAATAGTCTTGTACTTTACTGTTAACATCACATTTTTTGATTGCAGAAGCACTTGATAACGGAATCTTTGAAATTGATAGTGCGTTTAGGGTTTGCAAAAGAATTTTTCAAAGGTATTTCAGATCAATTTGGAGTGGATGGATTGTATACTGATCAAATATTTCCCAAGTTCAACCATGTTAGTGATGTTATTTGTCCTGCTTATATATGTGTGTTTTTGGACGATACAATATAATATTGTATACAATCATAACATGTTTCTATTTTATTTTTTTAATGCCTTTAATTGATGTATTTCGTAGGTTTGGTTGCGAGTTAATTTTTGAAAATAAAAATTTTGGAGGGCAAAAAAACAACATAACAAATGAGTATATAATATTATATTACTTTTTATTTTTATTTTAATTATCAAATATATAATGAAAATATAAACTTAACTCCTCTTCAAAACCCTCCAAAAACAAACATAATCATTATTCATTTGTTTGCATTATATTTTTACATTGTCTGCATATGAATCACACGGTATTTTTTTTAACTAATATTATGTATTTGCTTGACAATATAGGAGGATTGATAGTTAGGAAGAAGCATGATGAAAATAGGATCTAATAAAGGGAGAAAAACGTGCCTGACAGTGACAAGCGTTTTCATTGCAATTGCATTGCTAATAGTGTCTCTGGCGTTGACAGTTTTCAAAGCAAAACATCCTATTACCACAGTGGACTCATTGAAGCTGCAAAACTTCAACTTGAACTTGGATATTGCAAAACTGAGAGTTGATTTGAACGTGAGCCTGGATGTGGATGTCACAGTGAAGAACCCTAATAAGGTGGGGTTCAAATACTCAAACAACATAGCTCACCTTAATTACAGAGGGCAACTGATAGGTGAAGTCCCTATCTCTGCTGGAGAGATCTCTTCCGGTGAGACCAAGGGATTCAACCTCACACTCACCATTATGGCGGACCGTTTGTTCTCCAATTCCCAGCTTTACTCTGATATTACATCGGGTACATTGCCCCTAAACACTTTCTTGACAATTTCTGGCAAAGTAAACATCTTAGGCTTTATCAAAGTCCACGTCGTTTCATCCACATCTTGTGATTTTGTGGTCAATACTTCCAATAAAACAATTGGCAACCAACAGTGTCAATATAAATCAAAACTTTGATTATTCATTTACAGTTTAGGGGTGTGCCTACGCTCTAGATTAGTAGAATATATAACTATCTTTTATTTTTATTTAATCTGTTCATATTTTATTTTTATTTAAAATTTTAATTATACGGACAAAAACTTATCGGGAGTGGGAGAGCTCAAATATTAGTGATAAATTATTAAAATATTCTCTTTTAATTTATATAAGTGTTTTTTCAATTTGTTTTTTCTCTCTTAAAATTTATACTAATAAAATTAATACAACAAACTTTATATATAAACAAACTACTTAGTGTGATACTATTTTAACTGTGAGTTGTTTTAATTAATATGTATGTTTTGTTAAGAGTGACACAGTTTTTAAACATAAAAAAATTGATACATTTTTTAAGAATTTTTTTTTTGATAAAGATGAAGATCATAAAATAAATATATTTTATTTGATTGAATTGTGTGAAATTTTAAAAATTTGTGAAAATTGTAAAATTTGTAAAAATTTAAATTCTAACTTTTTCAATTTGTCTATTATATATGAATTGTGTAAAACTATAAAAAATTTATATGACTTTTAAAAATTTCAATAATAATATTTTAGTTAATTAATATTTGTCGCTTTTTGACTTCCCGTGATATTTTGCTCAAGATCCCTACTAATTTTGGAATTCCCTTAATCTTTCCCTTGGGCCTCCGTAACATAACAAATATAAAAACACATTAAATACAACTTCAAACATATTTTATTTTTTGGTTGTACTAGTTCTCTAGCTTGGCAAGGTTGGTTGTTCACCAACAACTTGTGTACGAGGAGAGGTTCACCAGCAACTGCCTCAGGGACTTTAGTCAGTTGTTCGTCCCAAGATATATATGTTCCTTCATTTGGGTTTCGGAGTTTACAAGTTTTAACATTATGTCCATACTCAACACTTCTTACACTTATGTGAAGTGTTTGGTCTATTCCAACTTGTTTGGGTTCTTTCATCTGGTTTTCTTCTGTGTAGTTTTTTGGCCTTCCAGGCAAACACTTACATTGAGGGGGACAAAATTTCAGGTCGATCACTTGCCACAAAGTAGGATCACATACACATCTAGTCCTTTATATGCATAAATATCACCCCCTCCATACCTTAACTTTGAATCTTTGACAAAATCCACCCTTTATAAAGAATAATATTGTAAATAAACTCATCTCCTGAAAAATGTGAAAAAATATCGTAAATACACAAGATAGTTCCATGTACAAAACACATAAGATATACGACTAAGACATAAATGCAAACAAAACAGAATACCTAACAGAAATCATTACCATATTAATACATACCTTATACAATACACATAGATATGACATATAAAGTGAAGGACAAAACATATACATACATCATCATGACCCAACAACTCAACACTAATATTATTCTCTCGCCTTAAATATCAATTCTGTCTTCAAATAACTTGTTTTATTTTTATAATGTTATCAAATAACTTATTATAGTACTACTCAATTTGTCTCTTAGATCACAAGTTTCCTTCATTCTATACCCTTTTTCATTGGCTCGAAAAATAGAATTGCCTTGTGGTGTAAACTGGAGTAGATGGATCTGACTTGAATGAATAAATTTTGTGGGAGAATTAGTAGAGTATATTGGGTGTACTAGAAGTGTGTTTAATTTCAACAAGTCGATTTGATGACAAATTGATCTCAATGTTTTCTTCTTTAATTTTGGTTATATTATATATTATACTTATTAGTTGAAACGAAATCTGAAAGAAAAATAAGAATCCTTGATCTGATGCCCCATAAGCATTATTGCAAAATCATTATCATATTATTACTAATTAATTCACATAAATCACCCTTTGAAGTACTTATATCTTTTGATATCTCCCAAATGCAGTAAACATCGTATGTTACCTTTCAAAAGTCTTTATCTATATTATATTTAAAAAGCATTGATCCATTATTCTTTTCCAAGCCAATGTACAATGAGTACTACTAGGTTGAGGTGGGTTTTAGTTTGTGTTAAATCGATCTTAGTTGATAAGTAAAGTAAGTAGTGCCTGCATTTTTGAGTTATACATAGTTGATAAAATTGGATTCGTGTAGCAGGAAGTTGCAAAAAGAGGAGGGACAAAGGAGGAGTCCACAAATATCTGCATTGGAGGCTCCTGCATTTCGTACTAGGGGCACAAAGAGGACAAAATTAAGGCCTCTTCAACATCTCACACCAAACTCGCAGGTTAATTTTGCCGTTTACATTATCCATATATATGCACTACCTTCTTTTATCTATTTTTGTTATATATAATTTAGTTGACACATGATACTTGATAAGTCATTTCAATTATTAATGTGCAGGGTGTGAAACACGACGAAAGTAAAAAGAAAAATGTTAATGTTAGTGGTTAGTGAGCTCTTCTTTTTTATCTACTTTGTATGCCATAATAATACTGTCATCAAACTCATAGTGCATTTAATTAATTAATTTACTGCCCGCTCTTGCATGTATCAGATCAACCATCAACTCTTTTGCCTGAGAAGCGAATACTTGAACTTGTCCTCGACACTTTACAAAGGTGTTAATTAGTTTTACAAATTTCATGTCATGAATATTATTGTGTCTTGTGATTAAAATATAAAGTTTTAAACTCAGAATTAAGTGTGGATATATATATATATGTTACAGGAGAGACACCTATGAGATATTTGCTGAACCAGTCGATCCAACTGAGGTTAGTGGTCCTAATTACGCACTCATAGTATCTTTGATAAAAATTTCCCTACTTATAACTCACTTTTTATGGGAAGGTTGGGGACTATTATGCAATCATCAAAGAGCCTATGGATTTTGGCACTATGAGGGCTAAACTACACGAGGGGATGTATAAGACTCTAGAACAATTTCAGGTTTAATTTATTTACAACCTTGGTTTTTCAATCTACTACACTCAGTAGCAATTCTTAACAAGTGTATGCATAGTAATAAAGTGCTATTATAGGAGTATGTTTGTCATCTAATACATGGTATTTGTTGGAACCATTTATGTAGCACGATGTTTTTTTAATATTCAACAATGCGATGAGTTTTAATTCTTCGGGTACCATATACTTCAGACAGGTATGAATGACACATTTGGGGCCAGTTTTAACTCTAAAATTTATAGTTAATTCTCTCTATTATCTAACTTTAATTCCATTTTGCAGGCTCGTGTTATAAATGAGTTAGCTAAGAAAGTTTTTGATGTACTAAGAATCAGTCCTGAGAAGTTTGAAATGGAGTTCTCAGAAACAATGCAACAAGTGGGTAGAAGAAACCAAAAAGATTTTAGGGATTTAAGACACATGAAATCTACTAAAGTAACAATTGCCGTGCCCTCCAAAAATGTATCATGTTCTTCACAAGGTACATCAAGCCGAAAAAGCGTCAGGACAAACTTTCATGGTTCTTCTGACACTGCTAAGCATAATCATGCTAGAGATGTAGAGGTTCGTGCAGGTAATTAGAGGAAACATCTAAAGAAACTAATATTGTTGGGTATTGAAACTAAAACAATTGTTAATGTTTTATTATTCGTGATTAGTTTATCATATTTTATTTATAACTACTTTCTTGTACTAAGTTATAGATTTCTACTGTCTACAAGCCCATCTTGCACTACTTCCTCTACACTCTAAAGCTCTAAATCTGAATATTTTTCATCCAAAGCTTAATGAAACTCAATAGCAAAGTTTCTTTATTGTTTAAGAAGACTAACATGTAATAATTTGTCTTGTTTGGTCTTTAATTCATAAAATGTGAAATTGTCATGGTGGGCAAATTTTTATTTATCAGGTATCCAAGAGAATCACAAATGTAGTAGATCTTTTGAAGTTGATAAGCGTTGTACTTATAGACATTTTACCTGTGACGAGAATGAGCCAATATTTTCAACAATACATGATGATAAATTAAAACTACTTGAGCATGTGAGTATTATTTGTCCCATTATCTTATTCGCCAATGCAATTTTACAAAATGCATAATTCATAAATATATTCTGGTTAATTTGGACTGTTTATCCTATGTATAGGTTAGCCAGCTAGATAATGGCTACAAAGATAGTTTGATGCTGTTTGTTAAAGATTTAGGACTGACTGCCCAAAACATAGCTAAAAGGAAATTACTTGGATGTGAAATTCGAACTGCATCTGCATTTGTTCCTAGAAGAGCAAATAATTTGAATTTAGTTCCTACATCTATGTCATTGTCTCAAAATCCCTTGAATAAATTGAGAAGCCCTGAGAGAAACATGGATCCGGAGATTGCTGGTGGAGGAGAAAAGGTTGAAGGTCTCTTAGATGGAAGTCACATGTGGTCCTTATGGACTACTAATAAAGTATTAACAAAACAGAGTTCTTGTTCTAATTCACATTATTCAAAAGATTGTGTTGAATATTTGAATTGTGGGCCCAAGAAGTCTAGGATGATGATATTGGACAAGTCCAAGTTAGTCAATCAAGAACAGCTGCAGTCAGTGTCAATTCAAGATAACAGATGTCTAACTAATGTGTTACAATCAAGGTTAGAAAACCATTACAAGTTTCAAGCACGAAGTAATGATGTTTCTTCATATTTCGATCAACACAAAATACACATACAACAATCAAGTTCGGAATGTGAAAATAGAGAAGCACAATGTTCAACAAATGTTCCATATTTGAAGACCCGTCTTGACCACGCAAACTCCTCAGAACTCTACAGGTTCTTAAAGTAGGATTTTAGTGCAAGAAGTTTTGCTCAAGTGAGTTTTCAAGGAGTTTTGATCTTTAATCATTTTTAAACTAATCTTCAAAGTCATAATCAATATTAGTAGTCATCTCTCTTTTCTTTTTTTTTTTTTATTTTATTTTAAATATTAGTACTTGTCTAATAATCAGCATTATATTGAATTTTGGCGCCTTACTTTAGTTTCAATATATATGGATTCATTAATGCAAAATAACACATTTATTCAACAAAACAAATCTACTCCCAAAAACTATAAGTATAAACCCACTTTTGTTAACTTTTTACAGCTGCCACTTTTTATATTGGACAAATTTATGTGTGTTTCTTTTTGTACTGTTACTGCTATTCTGCATTTAAAATGAACTTTTTGTTGTGCACGTGTATGTGTTTTTTCCTTTTCAATTTATTGTAACCACATTTGACCACTAGACACTGCCTATGTGTAATGGATCATGATTTAAGTGAAGAAGAGGAATTGGGCCACTTTGACATTGGACTGGAACAGGCCCCTCAACTACGAGCTAAGAGGAATGTACCAGGCACCCCCCCCATTTGCACCTGCCACCCCCCCATTAAAATTTAATGACCAATATACCCTCTGTAAAAAGTATAAAAGGAAAAAAGTCTGAGGCCCACTTTCGAAAATTTCGAAAATTACTTGTTGGATTCGAAAATTTGAAAAGTTCGAAATCCAATTTAGTTATTTTGTCGAAACTTTTAATTTTTTAAAACCTTCGAAACGTTATTTTTGTTAAAAAAAAATTATATTCGAAAGTTTCTTGAATTTGAAACTTTCGAAGTCTCGAATTTTTCTGTTGTTGTAAAATTTCGAAGTATGACATAGACTCGAAAGTTTTATGTTGCACTAAACCCTCGAAATTGTGTTGATTATGGCCCTCGAAAGTTTGAGAATTTCGAATGGTTTGGCTTGCTCATAATCCTCGAAATTTTAGCTCATTCGAAAGTTTCAATTGGGCTTCGAAACTTTGGCTCACAACTTCGAAAGTTTAGCCCAAATCTTCAAAATTAATTGAAAGATTCGAAGTTTACATTTGGCAAAGGGCTCGAAAGTTTGAGAATTTCGAATGGTTTGGCTTGCTCGAAAGTTTAGGTCATTCGAAAGTTTCAATTAGGCTTCGAAACTTTGGCTCACAGCTTCGAAAGTTTAGCTCAAATCTTCGAAATGAATTGAAAGATTCGAAGTTTATATTTGGCAAAGGCAAAGACTCGAACATTTGGCAAAGGTTCGAAAAAGAAAAAAGGTTCGAAAAAGAAAAAAGGTTCGAACATTTTATAAGTTTTTAATAATATTATTAATAAATCAATATTTATATTAAACTATTTATGTTAGTTTTTTTTTGTTAATTTATTTTTAAATTTAATATTTATATTAGAATATTTATGTTATAAATTGTTTATTATTTTTTTAAAATTAAATATTTATATTAGAATATTTATCTTAGGAATTATTTATAATTTGTTTTTAAATTAAATATTTATATTAGAATTTGTTTTAATTTCTTTTTAAATTTATTATTTATATTAGAGTATTTATGTTAGAAATGTTTTTTTATTTGTTTTAAATTCAATATTTATGTTATAAATTATTTAT
>JBBPBS010001102.1:135874-149694 GCA_037974835.1 Cicer judaicum
AATTATAATATTATAAATAATGTTTATATAATTTATAAACAATAAATAAAAAAATTATTTATATATTAAATAAATTATACAATAAATAATATAAACAATAAATAATTTCTAAACAATATATACAATTTTAAATAATTAAACAATTAAACAATCAATGTTATAAATATTATAAATAATTTATAAAATTTATAAAAAATTAATGTTATAAAATTAATGTTATAATTAATGTTATAAATTATATTATAAATAATGTTTATAATTAATTATAATATTATAAATAATGTTTATAAAATTTATAAACAATAAATACAAAAACCATTCACTTCGAACCTTTCCAAATATTCGAAGCTTTATATATTTCGAAAATATATAAACCTTCGAGGGCCAATTGTTTCGAAGTTTTAGAAACATTCGAGGCCTAAGTTTCGAAGATTTGCAAAAGCTCGAGGCCCATTCGAACATTTCAAAATTTTCGAGGCCCATTTGAACGTTTCAAAAGTTTCGAGGTTTTGCATGCATACGTTTCTGAAACTTTTCTAGGTTTCGAAGCTTTCCAAACTTCAAAAGTTTTGAACCTTTTGTAATTTCCAAACCTTCGAAGTATAAATAAAACTTTCGATGAAGGAATTTCGAAAATTTGAAAAACAACCAAAGTTTCAAAAAACTTACTTTTTGGCTTCGAACTTCTCAAATCTTCGAATGGAAATTTTGATGGTCTTCGAAGGTTTCAAACTTTCGAAAGTGAGGAGTGTAAAAATGGAAAGTAAAATTTTGTAGGGTTTTTATAAATAACAAGAAGGGTAAAATAGGCATTTCATATTACATGGGGGGGTGCCTGGTACATTCTTCAAGAGGAAATAGGGTTAGGCCCAAATAGATGAATGGATGTGTCATGGATTAGATAAGGTTGAGTCATGAGTGTCCTTGCCTACATATAATAAGATCTTTCTAGAATACTCTATCGCTGTACAATACCGTTATAATTTACAATTTGTTAGGAGGAATGTTTCACAGTTGTCAGCTAAATTCTAGAGGCAAAGCATAATGAAAAATGTCCTTTGCATGCAACCTTTTAAGAATACTGCCATTTCAAAGACTTCTCTCAGATCAAAATATTTGAGGGGTTAACCTCTTCACATAGTGCTCTTCATGCATAGTATTTCTAGAAAAATAGATTCTCTACCTTTGGTGACTTTAGTGTATTTTAGAGTAAAATTGGTGATTAAAATTAAGTATTAAAAATTATTCAGATGAGAGAAAATAATTAATAAAGAGAGAGATAGATATAAAGTCACTAAAAATAGAAGACTCAAAGATAGATACAAAGTCACCAAAAATAGATACATAGTATTTCTTCTATCTAATTGATCTGTATAAATCATTTATGGTACTGAGTTGTTTTTTCGAGCGTACAATTTTGAAAGGTGTCTATTTAGTCAAAGTAAAGAAATCGTTATTCAATTATCCGAGATCGTTAATGATGAGCATATATCATCTTCATTTTTTAAAAGAAATGAAAGTATCTATTACTATAGGTTTAGTATATAAATGTCTAAAATATCACTAATTCTAGATATGTGTGTTCTTATATCTTTTCTTGTCTCTAAAACTAGCTACTTAATATGACTATGTTATTGGGAGAGAAAAAAAGCAAGATTATGTTTAATAATGCAAATTCTCTCATAGAATTAGTAGAGAAAAAGAAAAAA
Organism: Cicer judaicum; assembly: GCA_037974835.1. Taxonomy (NCBI): domain Eukaryota; kingdom Viridiplantae; phylum Streptophyta; class Magnoliopsida; order Fabales; family Fabaceae; genus Cicer; species Cicer judaicum. The sequence continues at coordinate 137,584 of JBBPBS010001102.1, forward strand.
GTTGATAACTATAATAAATTTATTAATTAGTAGGTATAATTGTTTCTGTTGTCCCTTAACTTAATTTTAGATAACACTTAAGTTATTTATCTTTTTTTTTTCTTTTGATTTGGTCATTTATTTACTTTTAAGTAAACAATAGGGGTGATAATAGGTCAAGTCAGGTCAAATTTTGAAAGGCTGGCCTACGATTAATTTTTTAAGCTTAAGTTTGACCTACAGTCTATCACATATTTTTTTATTTGATCTGAAAGACTATTTAGAAGCCTTATTAACATTAAAACATTTAAATGTTATATTTTACATATTTATATATATTAAACAAAAAATAATTTTTCTAACCAAATAATTTTTAAAAAATCTGAAATAAACACCATTTAAATCATAAAAAAATGATTTTTTGGTTTCAAAGAACAAATTTTTTCCTGAAACAAATACACCCAATATTACCTCTCAAACAAATATGGAGCGATTAGCGAGTGATTGTCTAATTGAACGGCTATCGAATATGAAATGATTATATTTACCAATATGAAATCGCTACCGAATATGGAACGACTACCGAATATAAAATGACTACCGAGTGATTGACTAATTGATAGACTTTAAAATAGAAAATAAAATTATTAATAAATAATAATAAAAAAATAACATTAATAAATAATTAAATATATATAGGCTGACTTATTAGGCTTAATAGACTTTTTTTATAAGTTTGAGCTTGACCTATTCAAATAAATAGACTTTAAAAACAGCTTGAGCCTAACCTTTTTATTAAATAGGTCAGGTCAGACAAAATCATAAGTAGTTCAGGCCATAGGCTCCTCACGGACGATCTAGTCTATTTTCATTCTTAGTAAACAATTTGATCTTTTGTTTTAAAATATTAACAATTTTATCTTTTTTTTTTACAAAAATTCGTCAAAATTTTCAAACATAGTTCATAAAGTTAATTATCATATTTAATATAATGCAAATTTAATCAAATTTATAACTCAAAATCTTCAAATAAACTCATATTTTTATTTTTTATATTTTTGAATTTTTGTAATAAAATTAAATAAATGACCAAATTAAAAAAAAACATAAATGATCGAAATATTATTTAAAATTAAATTAAAGAACCGCATAAAGAATTGGATATAATTAGTATTAAGCGGTTATTTCATTCAACTAAAATGAGGCAGCTTATTTTAAAATAACACTAATTAATGAACAATTAAATCCCCCACGTAATATATTTTTCTTATAAAAAAAATGAACAATTGAATCTGAGTAGACAAGCAATCCAACTTCCAACATATAAGACACAATCAAAATGTTGTTTATATAACATGTCTCTTCTACTAGCTGATAAGTTATACTCAATTTATTTGTTTATGTTGTATTTATAAGATATAATTGTTTGATGAAATAATCTAATTATGTCAGTAAGTTATAGCTTTTTTTTATCAGCTTATAGCATTTTCTAAGGATTTGAACTTCTTTGTTTCAAATATAAGCACTAGTTGATCTTCTCTTATTGGAAACAATCATAAACCAATAACTCGTCGAACATTAAATGTAAGCGTCTCTTATAATGGAAATTAAACCAATGGTTCTCTACATTACAAGGGAGCTTCCTTTGTACTATAACTTAATCATTGTCTTATTATTTTAATTCAATTTATTCTTTGTATTTTCTTAAATAAAATAATTACTAATCTTTAAAAAAATATGATGGTCAACAACAGTTAAAATTTATAAAAAATATATATAATTGATAAATAATTTTATTATACAATAGTAGTAAGGGTAATTTAGATTTTTTTTATCATCTTGCAAATATACTTACTATAACTCTATTACTATAAACTTTTGTTCATTTTGTTTACGAAACTCTGGCGGGATTTTTCTCTTCTTCCTCTCTTCATCTTCCTCCATTATATGTTTATGTTTGTTTATCATTGTTAACATGGTATCAAAGAGTTTTAGTTGATTTTAGAATCTACTGTAAAGTGGTCTACATGGTACATGATAAATTTTGCTAGCAGGTTGAATTCATAGGGTTTAGTAGTACAAGACAACAAAATATATGTTTTCTTTAGTCGTTGGTGGTTGGTTATAAGGTTATTATTAGAAAAATGTTTCTTTTATACTCACCGTAGTGTCCACAATTTAGTCGGTATAGATTTGCTCCCTTTGTTTCTGATCTAATTTTGTCTCTTTGTTTCTAGCGTGATTTTACTATTCTGCTTCTGGTGTGGTTATGCTCTTCTGTTTCCGAAACGATTTTGTGGTTCTTGGTTGACTCTATTATTGATATGTTATCCCTAATTTATTTTGTCTTAGTGATTATGTTCGTCGTGTTTTTCTGTCACTATTTGTTACGGCTAGTGTCAAGGATGATTCTCTTCGAGCTTAGTGCCCACCTTAATGGAAAAAATTACTCTTATTTGAGTTATATGATGATTTTTTTATTGGAAAATATATGTGGGGTTATGTTCATGTAACTTCTATTAAACATACAGATAAAAAGGGTGAAGCTAAATATGCAAAATAATTAAAACTATGGAGTGTTAGTAATTCAAAAATCATTACTTGGATTAATAATTTTGTTGAGCTGTCTTTAGGTGTGTAACTAGTAAAATATGATATTGCTAAAGAGATTTGGAATTACTTGAAACGTCTGTAAGTTCAGTATAACTTTGTAAAGCATTATCGGTTGAAAAGTGATATTAAGACCCTTAAGTAAAACAATACAACTATTCAGGAATTCTATTGGGCAATGACTAATTTGTGGGATCAATTGGCTCTTATGGAATCAATAAAGTTAAAAGTTGTCAAAGCGTACATTGATCAAAGAGATGAGAAATGTCTGGTTTAGTTCTGATGTCTCTTCATGATGATTTTGAGGGCCTTCGTGGGGTATTCTGCATCGTTCCCCTTTTTCTAATTTTGAATCAAGAGTTAGTACATTGTTGATAGAAGAAATTAGACTTATGACCTACTTTGTTGTGTTAGATAAGGGAGTTCTTTCAACTCCTCCATTTGTTTTTGCTGCTTCTGTTCAAAAAATAAAATATCAATAAGGAGTTGGGTTTGGTAATGATGAATATGTTTTTTTGCAAAGAAAAATGTCATCGGAAAGCACATTGTCAGAAATTGGGGAGAATCCATAAGAAGAATTTTAGGGGGCCATTGTCCAACGTTGTTGCTTCTGCTCCTCCTACCATTGGCTTTAGTCTTGGTTCTATATACTCATCTGAGATTGCTTCCCTAATATCTGATATCGCATAATAACTCCAAACACTTCTTGCCACTCAATCACATATCATGTCTACCTCCTCTATTAAAAGTTTGAACTCATCTAGTCTGTCAGATATATCTCATTTCATATGGATTCTTGATTATGGAGCATCTCACCATATGATATATGATGATAAATCCTTTACGTATGTGAATCTTGCCTCGCCTGTGTTAGTTAGGACTGTTGATGGAACTACTATGCCATTAGCAGACATGGATTATGTGTCCACGCCTAACTTGTCTTTTATATATATATATATATATATATATATATATATATATATTTATTTATTATATTCCTAATCTCACTTTGAGTTTTGTTTCTATTAGTCAAATATATCATTTTGATTATTCCATTACATTTTCGTCCACTTCTTGTTGTGTGTAGGTTCTATATTTAGGGAGATTGATTGGGACATGCCATAGACAGAGACGACTTTATGTTTTAGATGACTTACGAGTCTCAAATATTGCGACCTCAACAACTACTGCTGACTTACTATCTAGTTTTCTCTTGAATTCTTCGTTTTCTAGTTTTATTTATGGCATTCTTGCCTTGACATGTTTATGCTTCTAGGTAAAAATATTTGGCTTCTACTAGAGCTTTAGAAAAGTTACAAACCAGTGATATTTTAGATTGTTGTGATTATTAACTTGCTAAATTTCCAGTTTTATTGTTTAGTAAAATTGTTTCTGTTTCATATGCATCATTTGATTTAGTTCGCTATAATATTTGGGGTCTATCACCGATTTCCACCAAAGGTGGATCTAAATATTATGTTTCATTTATTGATGATTACACTCATTTATCATATGTTTCATGTTATGATCAAGACTTAACATAATGTTATTATAAAGTGCTTTCGTTGTGGTTTAAATGATGAATATACCTCTAATAAATTCTTTGAATTACTTGCCTATGATGACACTCTCCACCAAATATCTTGTACTGATACTCCTCAACAAAATGATGTTGCTGAAAGGAAATATCGTCAAATTATTGAAACTGTCAGTTTGCTTTTGTTGTCTGTTTCGATTCCCATTGAGTTTGGGGGAATTACTTCTTACGGTGTCCATATTATTAATAGAACTCCATCATCTGTAACATCAAGTAAGTCTCCCTTTGAAAAATTGTATGCTTCTATCAATGATTACGATTATATGAAAGTCATTAGTTTTACTTGTTTTGTTCTTCTTCCACAAGTAGAACGCAATAAGTTGTCTTCTCGTTCTGACATATGTGTTTTTCTTTGTTATGGGGATGATCAAAAGGGTTATTGTTGTTATGATCCTCATGCAAGAAGATTATATATTTCTTGTAATATTGTTTTTCTTGAGCACATCCTTTATTACTTTGTTTTCTCTAATACTCAGATTTCTAAGAGCTCCGAACTAACCAATATTGATACGTTTGGTCTTAATGGTAATGTTTCCTATGATTGTAATGATTATAATAACATGACAAATACCATTACACAACGTGATGACATCCTTCTTGTTCCTCTAACTGTCCAACCACCTCATGTGATTGTTGATCCTCTGTCTCCACCTCCTCGTTACCCCTCTGGTCACTATAAGTCTACTCAGTTACCTAATTTTGTTTATTCCACTTACTTAGCTTCATTTGCATCTTTTTAAACCTCTATTTATAGTTTGTATGAGCCCTCTTCCTATAAAAAGGCTATTCTTTATCCTTTTCGGCAGCAGGCTATGGCAGAAGAAATCTCAGCATTGACATTGCATAAAACAAGTACTTGGGAATCAATACCTCTTCCTCTTGGAAAATGTGCTATTGGTCTCGTTGGGTATATGTAACATCCAATCATTTTATTTTATTTTTATATTTTTATTTTAGGTGTAGAAACAATTGTTGATGATATTATTTTAATTTTTGGTAATAATAATAATAATAGTAATAATAATAATATTAAAATCATCAAATGGCCACCGCTAAAAACAAGTTTCATGGCTTAGTTGAAATGTCACGTCCCCACTTAATACACGTTCCCTACTTTCGCCATTTAATATCACATATTCCCCACTTAATATCACTTTCCCACCTTTTCCCACTTAATATCACCCACACTTTCCCGTTTAATACCATGCTCCTCACTTACTACTATGTACGTTCTCCATTTTCCTCACTTAATATCCACTTAATACCAATTACTCATAAAAATGAATAAAACAAAACGAATGTCTTCCATTCAAAAAAGTTCTACAATATAGAAAAACGGTTTAGGAGAGAAGGATAGGGAGACCATTTTGATAGTAAAGGCAACCACCAAAAGAGAAAAGAGAGGAGTAATTCTATTCCCGAGTTTGTTAAATTAGTATCATAAAAACATCAATTGCGCATTCGTTAACCATTGGATCGAGCTGATTTGTGGACAGCAGGTTCGCAACATTCAGATCCACCTTTTTAACGGTTGGATCAGCGAAACGACGTTCAGAGAAGGAGAAACAGTGCTCGCACAACAACAAATGTGAAATGAGTGAGACTAGAGTTTGTGAAACATAATTCTAAATACAACTTTAGTAACGGTAAGGGAATCACTCCATTCACTTTCCTACTTGAATTATATGTGATATAAATGTACAGTGATATTTTGTATTGGTTCTATTTGTGTGTTATCTTCAAAATGAATATTAATAATGGTTGTGTTTCACATGTTCAAATTGTGGAAAATGAATGTTATGTGATGTGTTGTTATAATGGTTGTGCTTGACATGTTGTGGTTATTCAAGGTGATTACTTTGGGTCTAAACTAGGTTGGTTTACAACAAGGTTGAATGATTTTGGACGTGTTGATTGAGTGATCTATATTGTTACTAACAAAAGTGTCTACGTTCATGCATTCATAGTTGTGTGGTGCGTCCATAATTGGTTGGAGCCCATAGTTGGTGGTGCATCCATAATTGGTTGGAGTCCACAGATCCTTGCGGGGATTTTGAGTTAGTGGTGTTGCTTAGAAGGACCCACGAAGCTGTTGCGGGGAGGTGATATTCTAGAATCATGCATTGACATATAGTCTAACAAATAGATTGTGCATTTTGGTTTATTTGTATCTTTGGTTCGTTGTGATTTTTAATTGTTAAATGGAAATATATGATTTATTTATACTTTTGCTATAACAACTATATATGCATGCATATTTGCTCTGTATTTGTTATTTGGAGATGACTCTTACATTTGACAGGACGTCACATATAGTGTTACTTGAGTGAATAATGTCACGGTCAACCCAATAGGAGAAATGTGAGGAAGTACAATAATATGTAGTTGGAGGCTCCGAGATACTTTTGTGCTGGAGATTAGACTTGTTGGGTGAGTTTTCCACAAGTCTAAAGTTTATGACCAACTAGGATTTATGTTTGGGTAGTAAAACATCAATAGTTTTGACTCTAAGAGTTTCTTTTGTTTAACATATTAAATTTACTTTTAGTGATTGTAAATACCTTGACTCATTATTTGTAAAATATAACTAAAAATATTATTTATTGATTTTAAGATAAATGAGTATTTAAGATAATCACAAATAAATAAAAACGAATATGTAATTTTACGTTTAGAATTTTGTTTGTTAATATCTTGGAAAAGCGGGATGTTACAGTATACAAGATCAAAACTAAGTCTAATGGATCAGATGAGCATTATAAAGGACATCTTGTTGCTAATGGATTCTTTCGACAATATTGTACGGATTATGAATAAACTTTTTCTCTTGTAGTCAAGATGACCATTATTCGTACTTTTATTGCAGTTGCATCTATTCATAAATGGCATATTTCCTAAATGGATGTCAAAAATATATTTTTAAATGGTGAGCTTCATGAAGATGTCTATTAAACCCCGTCACGAGGAGTTTATCATAATGAAGGGGAAGTGTGTAAGTTAAATAAAGCTTTGTGGTCTTTAACAATCACATTGAGCTCAATTTGAGAAATTCACCACTATGATCACTTCTCTTGGTTTCCGCTCTAGTGAACATGATTATGTATTGTTTATAAAGTCTACCACTTATGGTTGCATTATACTTTCTTTATATGTTGATGATATGATTATTACAAGTGATGATGTTAGCCAACAAATTTGAGATGAAAGACTTGGAAACTCTTCCCTATTTCTTGAGGATTGAAGTTGCCTTTTCTCTTAGAGGTTACCTTCTTTCTCAATCCAACTACATTGATAACATTTTTGAACATACTCGTATTTCTGATACTAGAGAAACATATACTCCTCTTGAGTTGAATATGAAATATGCTCCATCGGATGGTGTTCCTTTACCATATCTCACTTTGTATAGTACTTTGGTTGGAAGCTTGGTGTATCTTATGATTACTAGACCTGATATTGCTTATGTTGTTCATGTTGTCACTCAAATTGTTGTCTCTTAATACATTACATTGGGCAACTATTCTTCGTTCTCTTTGAGGAACTTAATTTTAGAGTCTTTTCTTTTCATAGTTGGAGTTACAAGCTTATTATGATGTTGATTGGGTTGGTGACACTATAAATCGTAAGTCTGCCATATTATTTTGTATCTTTCTTGGAGACTCTCTTATTTTTTGAAAGCGTAAAAAATAAGACATTTTTTCTCGCTCTTCTATAGAAATTGAGTATCGTTTTATGACATCCATTATTGCTAAAATAATTTAGTTGTGTTGTCTTTTGTTTGATATATGTATCTCTATTTTTGAGCCAACTTCGATACATTGTGATAAAAATAGTGTTATTCAAATTTCTCATAACTCAGTCATTCATGAACGTATCAAGCACACTGAGATTGATTGTCATCTTACTCGTCATCATCTTTAGCATAGAACCATTACTCTATCGTTTGTCTCATTTTCCTTACAAATTGTTGATTTGATCACAAAGATGCATTCCATTAAACGTTTTCGTTTTTTTGGTTACTATCGATGATGCATGTTAATGCATCATAAATGTGAGAGGAAATGTTAGATAATATTATTATATATTAGTGGTAAGGGTATTTTAGACTTTTCTATTATCTTGTATATTTACTTATTATAATTCTATCACCTTAAACTCTTGTTCATTTTGTTTATGAAACCCTAGTGGATTCTTTCTCTTATTTCATTTTATGTTTATACTTATTTATCATTGTCAACAATAATAATACATCACATTCTTTAAATTATTTAAAGAACTTAATTCATTTATAAAAAAAATTTACCTGTATCTATGGATTGTTTCTCGCTATTATTTCACTTTGTACGTTGATTCCGAAAATAGTTTGTTATGATATGATGATTATTTGAAAAATGATCAAATTAATGCATTTGCAATGGTATATCAATCAAAATATTATTTAATAATAAATAGTTAGTTCGCCTAAAAAAATAGTTAGTTCAATCGCGGACAAATATATATGTTTATTTGATATTTTTTGTTAACTTTAATGCTGTATAGTATGATTTTACTTAAAAGAAAAATAAATGTTAATGAATAACAAGTTGAAATGTGAAATTAAGCATGTATAAGTTATATAGAATGGCGAGTTTAAAATAAAGACAAATTAAAGCATAGCAATGATTAATTTAATAAAGGATTGAAGGGAGAATAAGGAGGGGTGGATTAGTAATTAGCAGTAGCATGAATTGCTAGGAATCCTAAGCACCACCCACTTGGGCGTTAAATCTTGGTTTGGCAAATTATTTGATTTGATGAGAAGAGTTGAAAGTTGAATGGGAGAGGGTTGTTTGTTTTGTGATTGGGTGGTGGAGCAAAGTAATTAACATTTTGGATTAGGTAATTAATGGCATATAGGAGAAGGCATGGAGTATCGAGGAGTTCCACCTTCAAGGAAGAGATTAATAGCAACGGGCAAGAATTATTATTAGATAACAACAACTCAGATGATAATTTTCCTCCTCCTTCACTTTTGACATCTAATAATTCCTCCCTTGCTGCTCAGGCCATCAAAGCCTCTGCTGCTCGTTATGATCCCTCTCTTTCCTTTGCTTTCTCCAAATCATCTTTAGGTCCTGAAAATGATCATCATCATAGATCCAAGGTATATATATATATATATATATATATATATATATACGTTCTTCTTTGTTTATTATTATTAATTATTCATCTTAAAGAACTTTTTTGCATGCAGAGCTTTGATTCTTACGGGGATGCTTCCAAATCTGGTATTTGGAGCGTACTCGCACAAAAAGCTAAAGAAATTTTGGAGGATGATGATAATTCATCCACGCAAACACCCAGATCACACTCTTTTAATACCACCATCATACCCGGTGCTCGAAATCAGGTGAATATATAGAAATATAGAATAGAATAATTGCATCACATTGATCTAATTCTAATAATAATAATAATAATATCTTCAGGAATTAGCTGCTGGTCGAACAGTTGTGGAGAGTAGGCTAAAAGGATCATGTGAAAATGATGGTCACGCCAATCATCTCGAAACACAACTCAAGGCATCTCGCGACGTAAGGTGCCAACTATATATGTAATAATTAATAATTAAATTGTCTAGTGTATGTTATCCTGACTAATTAAAATACATATATAGGTGGCAATGGCAACTGCTGCCAAAGCTAAGTTACTTTTACGAGAACTAAAAACCGTGAAAGCAGATTTGGCTTTCGCTAAATCACGTTGCGCTCAACTAGAAGAAGAAAATAAACTACTCCGTGATAAGGAGGGTCGCGAGAAGGGACAAAATCGTGCAGATGATGATCTGGTATTAATTAATTGCTATATATAAAATGATCGAATATTATTACTTTGAGTTGATCGATCATCAATATGTATTAATACTTTTGTTACAGATCCGGCTTCAATTGGAGACACTTCTTACAGAAAAGGCTCGGTTGGCAAGTGAGAATGAGGTGTACTCTCGCGAAAACCGTTTTCTAAGGGAATTTGTAGAATATCATCAGCTGACTATGCAGGATGTGGTGTATTTCGATGAAGACATGGAAGAAGAAGAAGAAGTCACTGAGCTTTATGTCTCTCAACTACCATCTCGATCCATGCACACTAAATCTATCTTTACTACTGTCCCACAACAACAACAAGAACACCAGGCTTCTCCTACTCCTAGTGCTAGTATGAGTATCCCACCCTCCATTTCTAAGGATCAACATGCAAAATGATCCATCCATCCTTTTCATTTATATTATATTATATTATATTATATTATATATATAGCTAATTAGCTTAATTAATTAGATGCCAAATTAAGGGGAAAATACGCGACATACATGGCCTGGGGATTAGTCATTAGTGTTGTATTCCCAACTAAATATATTTGTTAATCAATTGATTATGACTGATCGGTTGTCACTTGTCTTGGTAGTTTATTGATTCCTTTGGCAAATTTTATCTAATTCAAGATTTTGGTCTTTTGATTTTCAAATTTAGGATTTTGGTACTCGAATTTTTCAAATATATCACATTTTGGATCAAAACTTTGCTGATTGGGAACTGGTATCATAATGTGACATTGTTTAGATATACTAACACTACTTTATTTTCTTCATTGAAAATGTAGGACTGTTGCCATATTCGTTTTTAACTAAATCAAAAATTCAAATACGTCACCAATATTTTAAAATGCAATTTATTTAGTCTTTGAGGTTTTTAGGACGTAACTCGTTAATGTGGATGGTGATGTGTGTAACACACCAACTTTTTGTTTATTAATTTTAAATTTCTAACAGTCAGTTGTTTTTTAATTGTGTTAATTAATAGATGTGTCTGAATTTGTAGGCATCAATATATGATATATAGTTACAAACAATTAATAATAGTTTTAGAGACCGTTAATCAATTATTTATAAATAGTATTAATGGATTAAGAAATTGATTAATCAATTATGTCGAGTGATTCTTTATTAAATCGAAGATCTAACTAAATGATTTTTTCATGTAAAGTAACAAATAAAATGAGAAAATAAATAAAAGATAGGTTATGTTGAGAAGACACAGAAAGATACCCCAATCAAAGATGATTGATAAGTCAATAAGAAATCAATACAATATAATATAGAAGTCATTGATAAAATTCAAACAAGTTCTTATCCAATAATTTAAATAGGAGAAATTGCTCACTCAACATTTATAGCAAAACTAAGATTACAAATGTCTATTTACAGCAAGACTATCTTTAAACCTAAATGTGTCATAACAGACACCATTATCTATGCTTATATTGAGCATACATCATTTCTTTCTAAAATAAACTAAATGTAAGAAACAAAGTATCTTTACTTACACGTTACATCAACTAAATCTAAATTAAGACTGTCACAATTTCAAATTAAAGCAAACTAAATTACAAATAAAATTAAAATAAAGAAAGTTCATCCAAAATTATTAAAATTAGATTATGGCCCGCGCGCTGCGCGGATATTAATTAATTAATTTTATAAGTTTTATAAGTAATATTTTATGTATTATAAATATAGTTATCTTATAATATTACTTTATTGATTTGTAATAATTGAATATAATTAGGAAAATTAAAATGAGAGAAAATTATTTTTATGTTTATCACAATTATTTAATTTAATTTTTAAAATATTTTATAAAATTTGTATGATAATTTATTATATAGGATAATGGTACATGCATTTATTTGATGAAATAAAATGTAAAATACAAACCCAAAAATAAGATGTAAAAATTTAAAAATATTATTGATTATTTACTATTTTTTATTTTAAAAAAATATTAATATTGAATTATATTGTAGCGTAGTCTAAATTTATTTGTTTTATTAGTATAATATTTTAATTGTAAGCATGAGAAGTTGTTGTAAAAAAAAAATTATT
>JBBPBS010001102.1:149960-161619 GCA_037974835.1 Cicer judaicum
ATTCGTATTTTATGATTATTTTTAATAAATTTGTATATTTTCTGTCAAATAGAATATATATTTTTATTTTATAAAACATTACGAAAAAAAATAATATAATTGAGAGTAACTATAAATAGATTAATACTAACGAGTAATTAAATTTTTAACGTATAAAATTATTACTCGCCATAAGTGGAATAATATAATTGTTCATAAAAGGAGAAAGAATCTTAGAGAAATAATATTTATGTTGATATTTATGAGTGATTAAATGATTTTTTTTTATCGAATTTAACGACTAATAATATAAATTATTAATATTGATAAAAAAAAATTATTTGTTTTATTAGTATGATATTTTAATTGTAAGCATGAGAAGTTGTTGTAAAAAAAAATTATGGAATATATTTCATCAAGAGTTTGTAAAAAAAAACATATATAACAGATAATAGTTTTTAATAATTGAAAGTAACTTATTTAATAATTTTTCAAATGTTCGTATTTTATGATTATTTTTAATAAATTTGTGTATTTTCTGCCAAGTAGAATATATATTATTATCAAATTGTAAAATAATTTATAAATTATAAATAATTATAAAATAATTTTATAAATTTATTATAAAATAATATTATCAAATAGATTTTGGAGGTATTAAAGAAATTGTAGAAGAAAGATGAAAAATAGAGTAGGATTGAAGGAGATTAGGTATTGATAGCATAATTTGAGATGGGAGAAAGGAGGAGAGTCCACATCAGTTTTTGGCTGATGTGGGAAATATTTGTGTAGGTGGCATTTCAGAGAGTGAAGTGGAATTCGGGTGTCTGTTTTAAATATATATAATAGATATAGATCATCTTCATGCTCTTGATGTCCTTATCATTCCCTCCTTCTTGAAGAAAATCGACTACAAATATAAGCTCCATTATATTGTACATGAAGAAAGAATCCAAATAAATCACAAGTTCATCATATCCATCGGGATCAATGGAAATTTGGAAAAGTCACCAAATGTGATAAGTCAGTGAAACACATTTTCATCTTAAACAACTAACATCTTATCACAATTATAGTAAATGTAAGAAATTCTAAAGACGAGGACAAAGTTATACCTTTTAAAGTTGATATTCATGACCAAACATACTTTCTTTGGATTGAAATTGGTGGCAAACAATAAGTCATTTTGTATTTGCAAAGGTTTCAAAGCAAGTTGAGTCTCATAGACATTCTCTTCATCACAAATAAATGGTGGCTCAATAATTTTCTTGCAAGCATTCATTTGAAGAACTTTTGACCAATCGCCTTCAAGCACTAACATTGTTTCAATCACCCCACTCTCTAATTTAAAGTCTTTTAGTTTTACCATCATTTTTCTTTTTGCTTTCAAAGTCAACATATTAATGACATTCTTCCTTTAGAAACATTTGCACAAGAGAATTACCAAATTTAGAAAAATAATTAGAGTCAATTTATTGCTCTTTGTCACTCAAATGTTTCTCCTTCTCCTCTTTCTTTTCTTTAATCTTCTTTTTCTCTCTTAAGATTAACTTATCTTTTTCCTCTTCCTCTTTCTTTCCTTTGATCTTCTTTTTCTCTCTCAAGGCTAACTTCTATACTTTTTTTGTCACTTCTGCATATCTATTTTCTTAAAGCTATTTCACATACTCTGAATCAAATACAAAATCTGTAATATATTCATGATATGTTATACTTCTCTTTTTTTACTCGATCTTCATTTATATATTCTACATGTCTTTTCTCTTTTGTATACCTCATTCGTTCCTCTCAAAATCTCTAAGCCTTTTTACTTTGTCTTTAAGCCACCTCTCAAAATAATTTTATTTCCTCATGAAACCTATGTCTCCTTTTCCCCTAGATTTCAAATCCAACTTCATTTTGAAAAGATCTTCCATGATAGAAGAACATTCATCAAATGTTCTAGTTATTCAAATAAAGAAAAATTAACAAAAGGAATCTTTTAACAATAGAAACATGTAGTAAATTAGTTGGCATTTCGCACATGGTCATCCCAACATTTAGTGAATATTTTGATTTATCAATGATCATTCCAGTTTATAAGAAGAACATTTTAGTTTATAAAAGATCATTATGTTTTTATTAAAATATCAATTTGGATTTTCAAGATCGTTCTAGTTTATCACATTATCACTCTAGTTTATCAAAAGATCATTCTGGTTTACTAAAAGATCATTTTGATTTATTATGATCATTCTAGTTTATCAAATGATCATTCTAGTTTATATCAAGACCATTCTTGTTTATCAAATGATCATTCTAGTTTATCAAGATAATTCTGGTTTTTTCAAGACCATTCTGGTTAGTTCTGTTGAAACCAAGTTGGTTTTACATTTAAAGTTTTGATGTTAACAAAAGTATTTTATGAAAACAATATATTTGACTTCAAAGAGTATGAAAGAAGATTCATGTTTTTGAAGAAAATATAAAAGAAGATTTGATTCAAATTTATAATTGAAGAAAATCTAAAATAAAGATTTAATTTTAAATTTATAATTGAATGAAATCTAAAATAAGATTTCATTCAAATTTATAATTGATAAAAATCTTTGACCAATTTGAAAAGAAGATATAGTCAAGATTTGAAGAATATTTGGTAAAGATTTGAAGAACATTTTATTTGTAGAATTTACAAAGTCAATCTACTCAAAATAAGAAAAGAATCAATGTGAAGAATTTAGAAACTCAATCTACACAAAATAGGAACAAAATCAATATGAAGAATTTACAAACTCAATCTAAACAAAATAGAATTCAGAATTAAACAAGGACTAAATTGAAGTCCAAATTTTCACTATAAATAGACATTCAAGGCTGAAGGAGAACAACATAAAAGAGTAACTTAAGCACAGAGTTCTCAATTTTTCTTAGAGTTCAAAGAGAGAAACACTTGTTCAGGTTATAAATATTTTCTGAGTGTTCTTTTCTTAGAGTATGAGATTATTATCTGCTTTGTTAGAAGCAACTACTCAAGTTCCAATCTTTTGTATTCAACTCGATCGTGGTTTAGTTCCTTCTTCAATCTGAGGCTGTCAGATTGTTAGGATAAGAATTGGCTTGTAGGATAAATGTGGTTAGTTCCTCAAAAGTCTCGGGTTGTCAGACTGTTTGGGAAGACTGACTTGGAGGGTCAGATGATTTGTAATTCAAGCTATTTGAATTAGTGGATTAAAGTCTTATGAATGAGGGAACTCGGTGTAGTCAAGTTAGTGGTGAACCAAGATAAATTTATATGTCAATTTATTTATGCATTCATTTCTTGCTATCTCTGAATCCGATTGCTTCTACTCTAAGTCACCAAAACCAAACTAGTTTGTTATTTATTTATAAATTATCAAAAAGTTATCCACTTTGGCAAACATTATTCAACACCCCTTCTCGTATTTCCGCCTTCAAGTTTGTTTAAAGGACAAGAGTAAAATGAATCATTCCCTATTGTCCAAACCTTAATATAAACGAATATCAAGCCTACTCAAAATAGTAATCAAGCTCAAAAGTCAAACTAAAGGCCTAAAGAAGGAAACAACATCAAGATGAATCTCCATATTGATGAGCTATGAGCAAATACAAAAAGGACACTACTGTTACACCTTATTGCAAAAAACACATCATGCTTTTTGAGACAAAAGACTGACACTAGACAACTACTCAATCACTCATCCACGTTTTCCAAACAACATGACCAAGAACGTTCTGGTTTTACAAAAGAACAATTTGGTCATTCTCTTTCAAAGATAACATATAATTTTCCACAATCCAAACCACAAGTTAAAGAGTATCAAGACTACTTTAATCAATAATGAAGTCCAAAACTCGAGTCGAATGCCCAAAGGAGGAAAACAACCTATAGATTGATGACAAGATTGATTTCCAAATTAATGAATTGTGAGCAAGGGCACAAGTAAGTTGTACTTATATTATTAGACAAAAAAAAACTCTGCATAATTCTGATATGGAACAATGCCAGACATGAGGCAGCCCATTCTCATACTCATTCGAGTTTTCCATCAAACCGAAAAGCAAGAACATTCTTCATTTTTCAATAATATTTTGGACAACAATATAAACACATGTTAAATTGCTTTAAAATAGATCTCACACTTGAGAAGTGTGTCTAACCACTATATTTAGTTTAAACTGAATATTCAAAGCAGTTTATCATCTATAAATTGAAGATCAATTGGAAGATTAAGGCAGAAGTTCAATTTACAAAACTACCAACACTTATTCAAGTAATAAAAATTCAAAAACTCTTCAAGAAAACTCCAACTTTCTTCACTATATTTGTGGATCATCATTTATTGAGTTTGTCTTTATTTATCTCAAACAAGTGTTGAGAAGTTTCAAAATCCCAAACATTTTTATCATACACATCATCTGTAACTTAAGTCTATCTTTTATTTAGATTGAGTGTGTTTGTAAAAATCCTTTATATAGTGAAAGATTGAGATTGTAATTGATCAAGGTGTGATCAAGAGAAATGGTGTGAAGGAGAACATTATAGTTTTGAAGCAAATAGTGAAAATCTCACAGTTGTGAGAATTTGACTAGCTCGTGTTGGATGAACCAATATATTTTTTGAGTGTGATCTTTATATCCCTTATTTTTAATTATTTGCACAAACAAAAATCACACTTCATTATAAACTAATTTGTTTTATTTACCTCTATCATATTTAGAGCATTATCTACATTTTATTTCAACCAAGATTGATCTTGAGTTAATTTAAATTATCCACATGAATGAAAATTTTAAAAGGGTCACAATTCAAACTCTTTTTCTAGTAATTGACATTGCTACTTCATGTTATTGGTGTCGCATTTCCTACTTAAATTAATCTAATATGTCGTTTTCATATTTAAAAACATGTCGGGGCAAAATAAAAATAATATGTGAAAAATGATAGACAAAATGAGGTAATATATTTATGGAAGAAGATTGTATAATTGACTAGTTTGGAGGAGTATAATCATCACTTGCAAAGTTAGTGTGTGCCGATATAATTATTTTTGTTGATTATATTACAGATTCATGGTTCATGTCTTACAAAGAAAGATTTGTCATTTTTTGGACCAATAAAGTGGTGAATTTAAGGAATACAACGACCAACATATATTTTTAAATTATGATTTGTTTTAGAAATGTGATTGAGTCATTTATGTGATTTGTTTTAATTTGAGTCATTTAATTTATTTGTGGAGTTGAGTTTTGTTCATTGGAGATTGAAAAACATGTTGCAAACTAGTAATTGAGACTTATGTAAAAGTTGAGATGATGTGAATATGATGTTGAAGTTAAGACTTATTTAATTTTAGAAATATGATGTAAAAGTTGCTCAACAAATCTTCTTTTCAAAAAATCGTTATTGATATTAAGCACAAATGTAATTCACCATTTTATCACAAATTGCATCACTTTGTATAAGGAAATGTATGGAAAAAAATTGATAAACAATTAAAGAAAGTAAATATGGTAGTTATTGACAAAACAAAATGTGGTTGCTCAATCAAAACAACTCATAGGTTACTTTGTATTTGTGAGTTAGCATATTTGTAGATTTGGAGCATGAATAATTTTTATCACAATATGACTTATTAGAAGAGTAGGAGGCAATGAAAGAATACATGAAGACACAAGATATTTTTTGTCAAAGAATATTTATGTTAAAGGTGCATAAACTTGTATGTTCATATACAACAACAACGCATCCACCACTTGATAAAGAAAAAATCAAATAAGCTACTAAAAATAATTAAAAAAAGAAAAAAGAATTTGACATTCCTCGTGATCCTACATATTAGGAGTATGTTGATACTTCTCATATATATCAAAAGTAATCATCTCAGCGTTCTGCAAAGCAACCATATCAGCGTTCTGCAAAGCAGTCATCTAAGAAACATTTTCCTACTTGTATTCATTAGTATATCGATGACATAGTAGATGTTCAGCCTAATGGAAATTGTGGTTATCGTGCAGTTGCAACATTATGAGGTTGGAGTGAAGAATTTTGTCCCTTAGTTCAGACATGTTTGGAAAAGGAGATCAATCTACATCAAGTTCGTTATTTCAATGTTTTCAATGACAATGTTGAAAAAGTGTGGAACTCGTTGAAGATATCTAGTTTTGATGTTCAAGAAAAAGAAAAGTTGATGACTATACTAGAGATAGATTACGTGATAACGACAAAATATAATATTGTTATGGTGTCATTGTCTCTAACTTGAATATGACATTCTTTTCGTTGATTGAACCACCATCAAGGGATTCTTCTCATAATTCTTTAATAGCAACTAAATTTGTCAATGAAGATCATTAGGTACAGGTAAAATTTATGGTAAAGTAATGTTAAAAATTAAACTAATTTTTAATACTTTATTGGAGCAGATAAAAATGTAGTTTCGTTGTCCTTTGCCACTTACCTCACATAAATGGAGATAATTTTGTAGTGATGGTTTGAAGGCATGAAAAATAGCTTATGCAGGACGTCTCAAGCATTAGAAACACATATATCCAACATTTATTAAATCATCTTGTATTTCATTAAATGAAGATTAGTTTGTAGCCGTGAAGCTTTGTGTTGGTTATTTGTTTATTTTGGAGAAATAAAATATTAGTTGCATAATTGATCGAACATAAACATATCCATATCGAGAATTATATTCATGATGCAAAATATATTAACACAATCTACTAATGGTATCTCTGAAATATGTGAGTAACTCACTTAATATCACATGAACTTCGCCATTAATATGGCCCTCTGTAAAGCGCATATGCTCTAGAGTCTTGTGGAGAAGATGGACTAGCTTGTGAAGAAGATGATGGAACATGTGGAGTGGTAGGTGGAGTAGCAGGTGGGGCATGAGGGAAGATCAGATGATGTGAAACATCTAAGTACCAGACATAATAGTTCTCAAATACCTCACCAGAAAACGTCACTACAGGCTAAAAACTCTAAATGATCGTTATACATGCTCTCAAAATATTATACCACTTCCAATCTATACTAGTTGTCACCAAAGGAACGTCACACGAAATGCACATAATGCAGCTAAATTGTCAAAGATATCACTCAGGTAGAAATGGGACTAAAACTTCACCCTAATCAACGTAGCTGAAGAGCATCGTCGTTAGTTCAACAGGATGATTTACTCGGTTATCATCGTAAGGGGGTAAACATAACATCCTCAAGCAAAATATCACCAAGCCTCCATTGATATGTTAGCAACCCGCTTTCGACAATATGTTTTGTGGTCTACTTATAGGCTCTTGGAGTATGTTCAGGAAACCTTCCACCATCACCTCGTTTACATATGTCAGGTAAGTCCTTGTAGATCCAGCATTACATTAAAAAAAAAAAGACAATTTAGTAAATTAAAAATACAATTTTCTCATAGTTCATACGTTCAAGCTCCTTGACATACTCATCAATGGATGGAACTCTTTCGTCTCTATCTTCTACGTTGTGGACAATGTTTGCAAATAATTTCTCCATTCACGCTTTTGGTCCTAGCCATTATAAAATTAACATATTAATAATTAACACTAGAGCAACAAAGTGCGCTGCATCTACATGCACAACTTCAAGCTATCCGCACATAGCCAAGGACTAAGTTTACGTACCAACAATCAGTTCTTATGTTATTTTGTATAATATAACTTCAGTATTTCCCCTTACTAACCCAGCAAACGAGTCAATAGAACAAGAGTCAGCATAATATCAAGCTACATCACAGCTCTTCTGCACATAATGTCTTGGGCTTTTGCCTTTTGATATCCATGCATCAATTTGACTGGGGTTTCAACATGCTTACCACAATCATACAGGAGGAAAGTGTCCATTGATGAAATCACTAGGGTAAATTAAAAACTTATCACCTCTTAATCCCTTAAAGAAACACAAACCCACTCTTACTGTGTACTTTCCATAATATCATAACTACCTTCTAACTTCCACTAGCTAAGATACCCACCACATGTACTATCCGTTGCTATGGTGCCCTTCTCTTTTTTGCCAATTTTTTCTGTGTTGGGTGAAGGTGTGGATTGGGATTACAGGCTGCTATCTATTGTTATTCGTCAACTATCAATACCATGACTTATGTCGGAGCACAAAATTGCTCACATATTTAAAAAGCAACAAATAATATCAATCATCACAAAAAGATCATATTATGTCTATTTCACCTTGTTCAACTAAAAGAAAACAATTGATTAGAGCATATGTATATGATAAAGCTTATGTCAAATTTCATATAAGAAAACATATGGAAATTTAACTGTAGCAATCTACTCTGCTTCCTTGGAACAGCTCAAGAGCATCGTATAAGCAATTTATTCCCTTCACAACCACGTTGATAAAACAGCCTACATTTGGAAACATAAAAAGTATGATCTGTTTGATGGTTTCATACATAAAGAAAATAAAGTCTAGAGCACAAAGCACTTATTAGTGTTTTCTGCAAAATAAAGCTCAGAGGCATGCTTGAACGAACAAGAAGAAAATATTTTAATACCATCCTTTTAGTCATAAAAATTGCAATGTTTTTTCTCTCAATAAAAGGATGTTTCATAGAAGAAGCAAAGGATATGCTCCTAAAAAACCACTGACCAAAAGAAGGAAAGCAAAAGGTTCAAACCGATTTGAAAAAAACAAAAAAGTATAGCAAAAGAAAGGGGTATCGAAGAGATTTATCTTGCCAATCCTTCCTATTCTGAATTTCCAACAAAGAAAACTCTCTAAATACACAATCAATGAAATAAACTTGTTTATGTTAGAGGTATAATAATAAAATATAAAAGACATTTGTGTGTCTTCACCAAATAGTTTAAACTTTTGAGATACTCAATTTATATGGTAACAGAACCTCTCTGGTTAGTTGGTTTAGAGAACAATTCTTGCTGCCCCCATTCTTCTAATATAAGATGTTAAATCTCAACGTAAAAGTAAATGGTATACTTAAAGCTCTTGCATAAGTGAGTGCGTGACATGATAAATCATGATTCAAAAAAAAAAATCAGATTTATGAGGTACAGATGATAGGTTTTTGGGCGTGAAACTCTAATATAAATAAAACTACATAATTGAAATTCGGATGGAAAGATGTCAGATCCAACACATAATAATCGTAGAAAAAAGAGAAAATATTTAATTTTGAGGGATTGAGAAATAATAGATGTGATGAAAGGGGGTTTGTTACCTGATTGATTTAATTTGAAGCGGCAGAAGTTTGATTTAATTTGAAGCGGCAGAAGCTTGATCGACGAGCTTCTTCTTGTCCCTTCGTTCCATGGCGACGTCCCACAAGTCGTGGCCGATGTGCTTAGGCTGAATTGAAACATCCATCCATCAAACTCGGCCGTGAGCAGCTTTGTGGATGTAATACTGAGCGTTTCCCATTACACAAAGCATTCCAGCAATGATTCCAAGAGGTAGCACAGCTTCCAACCAATGCAACGCCATCTTTCTTTCTTCCTTCCTTCCTTTCTTCACAACAAACACCACTATCCTTTTCTTCTTCTTTTATTACTCACCCCAACTCCTCCCTCTTACAATACTTTTTAATTCAAGCCCATCCCAACATAATGGGCCTTGATCTATTTCCTCTACCCGCTAAAATCTCGTGGTAGGATATTAAATTTATAAATATTAAAGTCTTGATATTTTATCCAATGTCAAAGATTATATTTGTGGAATAGATAAATTTATCTCATTGTTATTAATATAATGAGTAAATTTGAAATATTTTAAATATGAATGACCAATTTGAAATCTAAAATAAATTTAAGAGACTAAATATTAAACTAAGTTTTATATTTAAGTGCAAAGTAGTATTTAAATATTAAAGTGGTTATTGGTTAAAGTTGGAGTTTTTGGTTGTCTGTTAGGATGAACACATTCTTTTATGCTAACATGCATCTGAGTGAATTTTGTGCTACAACTATAAAAGAGTGGGATGTGTCGAAAGTCTATCAAATTTTTAATCATCCAATTGCTACTGAAGTGTCCATACTTCCTTTTTTTTTGTTCTTGAAGACTATATTGTTTGGGACTGTAAAAGGATGACAATCTAACAATTTAGTTAAATTATACTTTTTGCATGGAATCCCTCATATATGCATAATCTTAAAGTGGAAGAGCATTGGACATATTTGTGGAAGCTTAAAGTACCTCATAAAGTTAGATATTTTCTTTGAAAAATGTGTTGCAATGTACTCATAACTCACATGGATTTACCACATAAGGGAGTTACATGTCTTCATCATTGTGTCCGATCTTTGAATGAGTTAGAAACAACTTCAAATACTTTTTTTGAGTGTCTGCATTCCTCGTAGTGTGATTTTGGGACAAGAGGTTTAAAAGTGGGAGATGGTTCAAAGTTTGAGATTGAGAACTTGATTTTCCTTCGTTTGTCTTCTCAATTATGCAACATTTGTCGAATAATGTGAGGCATACTTTGTCATGTCATATTGTGGTCTATTTGGTATGAACAGGACCAGAAGATTCCATATTATGTTAAAGAAAATTAATATATCATTATAGTTCGTGCATGGTACTACTACTCTAGAATAATGAAACAAAGCTCGTAGAGCAAATTATGAAGGTAATTCCAATAATTTGTCTTATAGTAGGATTAGTGGTCTAAACCGCATTTTGATTTTCTAAAATGTAAAATCGATGCCTCTTTCCTATAGATCAAAATATTATTGACATTGAGTTATGTTTAAGAGATGAAAATGAAACATTCATAAATGCAAAAACTATGTGTTCCTTACCCCAATCATCTATTCACAAAGACAATTTTGGATCAATATCAAACTTGTTTGTGAATAATGGAACTAAATGTCAAAAGAAGTTATTTTTTAGTTGAATTCTAAATTTGTGGTAGATAGTTGTCTTTCCTTATCATTTATTCTATTTGAAATTAATGCTATATTATATAATTGTAAAGTTTCACTTAGTCTCTATTTCAAAAAATCTCATGTAGAATTCTCAAGTGGAAGGAAAATAGATATGAATTTTGTTAATAAAAAAAAAGGGTAAGAATGATTTTTACTGGTTTTATGTTTGATTCAATGGAAAAGAGAATTTTTAAATAATTTTTAGTTATTTTGAGTCATTCTCCTCTCCTTTCGATCCTTCAAAATAGAAAGGAGTAAAAATCACTTTTTGAAGAGTTTTGTTTCCCTCTCTCCTATGATGAATCAAACACATTTCATCTAAAATATTATATCTACTTCATCTATGTCTGACCAAAAACACCTTGAGAGGAAAACAAATGTGGCTGCTCAAAATTTAGCAAAAGTAGCTACATATACAACTAACCTCTAGTGTTATCATTATATCCTTACATGTATTAAATATTAAATTTTTAAAAAAATGAAAAAGTATAAAAAAATTTAAAAAATGAAATAAGTTTTATTTAGATCCTATAAAGCATCTAAAGTGTAAAGTGAGAAAATTAATATTTATAATTATAATAAATTTACGTATATAATAATAACATGTCATTATTATCTTCCTTATAAAGTATAACTACATAACGAAGATAATAATAACATACAATAAAACAGAGTTGTAAAAAAATATTTAATAAATATTTTATTTAACAACTCTCTTTTATTATATCTTATTATTATC
>JBBPBS010001102.1:164177-176760 GCA_037974835.1 Cicer judaicum
TACAATAAAATAGAGTTGTAAAAAAATATTTAATAAATATTTTATTTAACAACTCTCTTTTAATATATCTTATTATTATTATCTTCGTTATGAAAAAAAAAGTAAAAATTGAAGATAATATTTACATATAGTAAAATAGAGTTGTTAAATAAATATTTTAATATTAATTTATTTGACAACCCTATTTTATTATATTTCATTATTATCTTCGTTATAAAGTACAACCACATAACGAAGATAATAATAACACGTTATTATTATCTTCGTTATAAAGTATAGTTACATTATGAATATAATAATAACATATAATAAAATAGAGTTATAAAAAAATATTTAATAAATATTTTAATTAAAAACTCTCATTTAATTATATATTATTATTGTCTTCATTATGTAAAAAATAAAAAGTAAAAATCGAAGATAATAATTATATATAATAAAAAAGAGTTGTTAAATAAAGATTTTAATATTAATTTATTTGACAACTCTATTGTATTATATGTTATTATTATCTTTGTTATAAAGTACAACTAAATAACGAAGATAATAATAACATGTAATTATTATTTTCGTTATAAAGTATAACTACATAACGAAGATAATAATAAAATATATACAATAGAGTTGTCAAAGAATGACAAAAATAGAGAATAGTGTCACCTCAAAATTGAGAACGGTGTGTGTATGGAAACTAACTCATTTTGTCCATTGTAACGCCCCAAAATTTTGATTTAAAACATTACTTTAAAATACTTATAGCTTAGAAAAATGACGACTATTCATTTAAATAAGAATGTCTAAACTACTATTCATTTAAATAATTAGTAAATCCTGAACCCAACATAATAAACATAATAATTTATATCATATAATTTAGGTATGTTTATTTGTTAGTTTAATTTTTGTTTTAATGTTAGTTTAATTTAGGTGGTGTTTTTCATTTTAGTCAATTCTCTAAGTTTTTGTGATAATTATTTATTTATAATTTTTTTTATTGTATTCCATTATAATAAAATTTGATTGTAAAAAAAAAAAAATAAATGAAAAAGAGATAACAGTAAGTTTTTAATTACTGATTGGCTTTTGTGGGTAGAATAGAAAACACAAGTAGTAGTAGTAGTAAAGAGAAGAGGGAAGCATAGCAATACTAGCAATAAAACTAAACCTAGGAGGAGGTTGAGAGGCATCATGTCAGGGTTGTATAATCCCAACTTCTCTCCCGTGAGAGCTGCTTCTCCTCAGATTAGAACAACTCAAATCACAGCTCCAGACATGGACAGGTATCCAGTACTAAAACTTTTCGTCACACTATTACTACAATATTACAATTGTGTGCTTTGATTCACCTGATTGATTCTAATTGTTTTTTGCTTTGAACTTTTCAGTCAGTACCTGTCGGAGTTGCTGGCAGAGTATCAGAAACTTGGACCCTTCATCAAAGTCCTTCCCAACTCCAGTCGTCTCTTGAATCAAGGTTTACCTCTTATTCTTATTTCTCGATCTATCTTCTTCTTTACTATCCATATACCCAGATCGCCCCCCTTTTCCCCTCATTTCACTTCACACTCACACTACACTCTTCGCCTCCAAATTATTCCCTCTTCCATTCGAGATCCTCTCTTGTGCATAATGTACCTTCATACTTTTCATTTTCCAAACATCAACTACGCTCATTCTGCTTTCTCATTCACTGCTTATTCACAATCTCAGATTACAATTATTTGAATTGGTTTTAATAGATCAAGTTGTCCAAATATCTTTATCACTTCTTTTCGGCCTTGTACTAAGCTTAATGAGGGGGAAGGGAATAGAAGACAAAAATGACCTAAATCCTTTAGTAGATGTTAAGGATGCCAGCAGGAGAAGAAATTTAGACAAGATTCGTTATAGGGAGAGGTCAGACTGACTAAAGTAGCCTCATTTTAAAATCAATTTTTTTTAACTTCCGATCCTCTAATTGCATAGAATTGCAGTCAAATGCTGTTGATGCTGCCTCAATTGCGGTTGAGTTACAATTGCAGAGATATGCTTAACCTTGATCTAGTGTCCCAAATTGTAGTTGTTGACCATTTTTTTCGAACCTTGTTAAGAATATCTTGGTGTTCAATTCTTATGCAAGGTTATAATCTACTGTACTGGTACCTTAATTTTGGGACAGTTGACTGCAGTAGATCTTGCTTAGAGAAGCATAGGCCTTGTATAGGCTGTACTGTATCTGTCAAGACTCAAGATAGGTCATCACTTGATA
Organism: Cicer judaicum; assembly: GCA_037974835.1. Taxonomy (NCBI): domain Eukaryota; kingdom Viridiplantae; phylum Streptophyta; class Magnoliopsida; order Fabales; family Fabaceae; genus Cicer; species Cicer judaicum. Next base: position 166,426 of record JBBPBS010001102.1, read on the forward strand.
TCTTTGTTAGAGATATAAAACCATTTAAGTGCATTGGCTTAAGCTTTTAGGAGAGAAGGTCTTTGACAAGTTCATTGCAAATGATGTCCTCAGGTCAATAATATATGATCTGATCCAGTTTCATTTCACAATATATATATTTTTATGTTCTGTCTTTAATATTTATTATTATTTTCAATAATACATACATGTTTCTCATTACACTTGTTCTCTACGTGCAGAAATATTAAGAGTTTCTGCAATTTTGTCCAACCAAGGTTTTGGTGACTTTGACAGACTGCGACATAGAAGCCCTAGTCCCATGGCTTCTTCAAACCTCATGTCAAATGTCACTGGGACAGGGTTGGGTGGATGGAACAGTCTTCAGCAGGAGGTGACTTCTAGTCAATTATTTATCTTTACATCTGAACTTTATATCCTCAAATTATTCATGTGACAAATTTTGTTTTTTGCCCCGCTTACTTTGTGAAAACACCGTGTTTTCATTTTCTTATGTGTTCACTTTACCTTGATGAGAAACTTTTGAAGTGAACCATTGTTATATAAAGACAGATGAAATGCTACTTAATGGAGATGCATTTATGCAAATAATGAAACAACTCTTCGACATTTTCGTTTTTTCTAGAAATGTAGACAATTGTTCATTTTAAAAGTCTTACTTTTTTGCTAACAAATAAAATTAACACACATTTTTTGAAATGAAAATAAAAAATGTTTTCACAAAGTAATGGCCCCTTAATTATTTGTCCTTGTTTTTCAGCTTGTTCTTTTTCTACACTATATGAGCTTTTAAACATCTAAGTTACCTTACTTTAATTTGCAAAGCAGAGATTTTGTGGAACTCCTGGAATGACAATGGACTGGCAAGGTGCGCCTGCAAGTCCTAGTTCATATACTGTTAAAAGGATTTTGCGCTTGGAAATTCCAGTTGACACATACCCTAATGTAAGCTCATATGTCAATTCTAGTTCAGTAATGGAAAATTATTTACTTTGTTAGACCACAGTCTTTTATCTTTCCTGAAACTAAAGGTTTGATCAACTAGAATTAATTTAAATATGTTGCATCAGTTCAACTTTGTTGGAAGACTTCTGGGACCTAGAGGCAATTCTCTGAAACGGGTAGAAGCTACTACAGGTTGCAGGGTGTTTATTAGAGGAAAGGGGTCAATAAAGGATCCAGACAAGGTAATGTAGATCTTGATATCATTTTCCAGGTTTAGTATTGTATATTGTGTATAAAAAACTATGCTTCTTTCTATTGTTCTGAGTATGTGTATTTTTTGTTTAAAAACTGAGAATCTGAGATTGTTCTCCTTTCAATCTTAAGGAAGAAAAGTTAAGAGGACGACCAGGATATGAGCATCTCAACGAGCCACTCCACTTATTGATTGAGGCTGATTTACCTACTAATATTGTTGAGATAAGGCTTAGGCAGGCTCAGGAAATTATAGAAGAATTGCTCAAACCTGTGGTAAGTTCCTTCTCTGCATGTATTAATTTCTCTCTGCGTTAGGTTGTGTGAGGGGGCTAGTATTCTTCTTCATTTTGTTTAAGACCAGTATATATTAAGATACCAATCCAGGATGGTTTAGACATATTTAAAAGCTTTAAAATTCCAAGGCAAAAGTATGGAAGCACGTTCAAAGATATACATTTGTCAGTTAATTATGTGGATACGAGTGATATCATTTGTTTTATTGAAGTCAGGAACAAAAGTTCCCAGCCTATACTATAAGTGATTATTGACGGTTTGACGATATTACTCCTTTTGTTTTCTCTTCCAAGGCTTCACATTTTGTATTTGTACTCTAAAGTTTGCCTTGGACTTTAAGTGAGTAAAAGTTGATTTATTAGCATTCATTTCGAGACCAGATGGAATACCTTTCCCTTTTTCAATGAAGTTTCTGTTCAAATCACCTTAAACCAGCACTTCAAATTCACGGAAAATATCAAGTTAAACTTTTTTGTGCAATCTAAACAATTTACAATTTTCTCGAGCTTTCTAGTATGTACTAACAATATCTACGCTGACACAACCATGTTATTGTTGAAATCAAGTACATCGAAACTTCCATATTGTAATCATTTTGTTGATTAATCTTTGTTGTGAAAAGTCTTAGGGTCATGCTAACAAGTGCCCTAAGGGCACTTATTGAAAAACTAAAAAAGGAAATAAAAGTAAAGTATTGTGGGGAAAAGATCAAAATTTAAAATTTCAAAGAGTGGAATTCACCACTTTCAAGATTAAATTGTCCTTGGGGCACTTGTTAGCATTTCCCAAAGTCTTATTATACATTTACTTTCTCTGGTATGTGATATACATTTCTCTGGTGTGTGATATGCAGGATGAGTCACAGGACTTCATCAAGAGGCAGCAGTTGCGGGAATTGGCATTGCTGAATTCGAATTTGGGAGAAGAGAGTCCTGGGCCAAGTGGTAGTGTATCTCCATTTAATTCTAGTGGAATGAAGCGAGCAAAAACTGGTAGATGAAAGGGGTCCTCGTTGTCTTAGATCGGTATTTTGTTTTCCAGCAATTCATTGCTGGGAATAATTTCCAGTACATCTCAATCAATGCGGCTATGAAAGAATTAGGCTAACAATTATTGCTGGCTAGCATTCTGATGGTTTTTCATCCCCTTTTATCGAACATTTTTCGTCTAAAACAACAGGGAGCAATGGTGAAAATATTTTTAAAAAGAAAATGATAAAATAATTATGTTGGATATTGAGAATAGGCTTGTTCAGATCAGTCTTTTTCATGTAAACTTATACATTTATTGGATTTATTCTTGTGTCAATAACTTCCGTAGAAGTGTGGAATATACAAGTGATGGGTGAAGTTTTAGGTCCTCAAGTCGACCAAGTTTTGTGGGGATATGACATGTCAAGTGTCAATGGTTATTCAGTAAAGATTTATAAGTTTAGCATAGGCTGGATTGTTTTTACTACATGTTTGTCACAAGCATTTGTATTCCCTTGCCTAAGGTATGCAGTGCAGTTGGAACTATGAATGAATGTCATAAAGATGTCCTGCCATCCATGTATGTGGCATTTGTTTATGTAGAATAGATAGTACTTGTTATTTTCTGGAGCGAATGTTTTAGATCTATACCGTATCAAGTTGAAATAGGTAGGACTTATTTTGTTTTTATATATATATATATATATATTTATGGCAAAGGCTGTTTAGTTCGGATAATCGGACGTCAAAAATGCACTTTTTACAATATCTTTTTTAACTGTAATAATTTAGAACAGAGTATATACCACATTGTGATGCGTGGGAGGGGGAAAACTGTAAAGGAACCTAGCTGAAACTTGTATGTATTATTTGAAGAAGTTTATTCTAAAGATAGATGTAGTAGTATCCATGATAATAAGGCAACAAGTGATATTGATTTGTCCAAATCACTTGGATTGTTGAGTACACAAGACAAGTGGCATTCAAGAAATGAAATACATAGGATTGGGGAGCTTGAAAGTACGCTTGCCCAAACACTCTCCTTGGAGATCACTCCACTGATCTCCTACATTCCCCCATATTCTATATCCCTGCTCTTCTATCTCCTTTCGTATTGCCGACTTGTATTTTACTGCACTTTGTCCTCTGTATTGCGCATTCCTGCCAAAATCAATTACTACTATTAAGGTTAAGCGTTCACACCCATCATTATAAAGCATTACATATTTCGCATAAATCGATTACCCAATCTATTATTATGTATTTATTTATGATAATGATTAAATATTATTGAGGTTGGCTGGTTAAGTAAGACTTTTTCAATCACAACTCCAAAAGGTTAGAGAATCCATTTAAAAAAAGTGATTGTCCTTTAGTTGTCCTATCTGCCACTGCTAACCAAGACGAAAAGTAAATTAAGAGGAAGCTTACAAAATACTTTCTTTATTGAATTTGCATTGCATATATAACACACAGACATTGACTTGGAAACATACGAAAGCATTGTCACTTGTTAGCGTTCATTGTAGACTTTTAAGTTAGAAAAAACCGCAAGTTAGGAAAGAAGTTTAGAGTTGACTAAGTCTACTGTGTTTTTCCCCTTCATTGTCAAACGAGAATTTCAGGAATGGAGTGAATAAACAAATGCATATCTCTGAAAAAATACGAAGCCATATCTCCAATATAAAAAGAATCCCACTAGAAAATTCGCCCATATGGAAATCCTTCTCGGATAACATTGCTTTGTAGGAGGAATTTTCATGTATTCACTGTCCGTTCAAACAACCGGAAATATTTTCTGGACACAAATTATGATAATAACACTGTATATAACACCATAGTTATCTACAATTTTTGAACTTATATATTTTTTTCTGTTCTCAATTTCAACACCACACAGATTTGAGTTTCTTATATTTATACACTTTAAATTTTTATACTCTAAATTTTTATATGTTCATTCAACATTTTTTTTATAATCATTTTCTCCTTATCACATATCATTGTATCTATTTTTGTTTTTCAATTAAATGATCAAGTAGGTGTTTGGGTGTACACTTAAAACATTTTCCTTAAAATAATTTAGATAATGCAGAAACCAAATGGCAATGCTTTTGATGATGGTTATTGTCGTGTGTTGTAATTTAATTAAATCTCATCCTATCGTATTAAACTTCCAATCAACCGGTCAAAGTCTCTTATCCTGATTATGATGCTATGAAACGAATTTCGGTACAAATTCTATTCATTATGCTTTTGTGATAAAAGAGAGGCCTATTTTTATATTTTTGGGAGTTAAGGGCATGCATCGACATATATTAGAATAGATATTGAGCGGATAGAGACGATTAATTGGAGCAATTGTTCTAGGAAGTTACGCAACGTCAAAATAAATAGAATCGACTTTCGCACCATCAATTACGCCACCTGTTTTGTCTCATGTCTTGAGTGTTTAGCAACGTCATATATGAGTAGATTTATTAACTAATGTGGTGCACCGGCACATCATGTCCATTTACAAAAAAAGACCTGTAATAAATATTAAATCATACAAATATTTACAACATTTCCCTGGTTATCTTTTTTCTGCGCATGTGTAATATGCTATAGTATAAAGTCAATGAAGTATTTTATTTATTGGTATTTAGCGTAGGTAGGAGTCGCTATCAGCGCTTACGTGGGATAATAGGTCGCTAGCTATAGACGGAGTTTGAAATAATTTAGTATAATGAAAAAAGAGAAAGCTTACTGTAATTAATTACCTCAAAATAAGGCGTTGATAGCCGATGAAACCTTGGTTATGCAAATTGTTGGTAGTGATTTTGGCGAGTGTTGCTTGGTCTCTACCAGTTAGTAGGAAGACTTTGAATCCTTTTTCTATCAGAGTTTTAAACAATCTAAGTACGATTGGAATTGCGGGGCACATTCCCTTCATGATCCATGCCTTGAATATGGTTGAATCAAAGGGGTCGCATCTAATAAGTATTGAATTGAAATTATTAAGTAAACATAGATATGTAGATGAATGAATGAATTAAGCAATATACATACATACATACATACCCAAATCGCTTATCTGTGTAATAAGAAATGTTAGAGATACAAGTGTCATCAACGTCCAAAATCCAAGCATCAAAGGCATCAGTAGGAAGAGGAATCTGAGAAGCATAAAGAATAATTTGGCGGACGATGAGATTGAGGTCAAGGTCATACTGGCCACCAGTCATGTAATTATGAAGATGGTTGTAACAACGAAGTGGGACCGTCTTCCAAGGGGTCACATTATTGTTTTTTTCCACAGCCAACCTCCATCTCAGCCCGTACCTCTCATCATCCTCCATCTGATCCGTACATGGAGATGAAGATGAATCCAATATTAATTGATCAGATCTGTTTATCATCTGTAGCTTCTCAGGATTAGACGCTCTTTGCTTCTTCCCCCTCAAATTCAATATCAGCTTTCCCAAAAACCCCAACAAAAGCGTTAAACCCGCTACTACTCTTTGCACCATCTTTATCTTTTCCATCATCTCTACCTCTTATAATTATCAGATACATACATAAGTAGAAGTGAGTGGCAAATTTATATATCTTTACTTTTCTTAATAAATAATAAGGTAGAAAGGTAAGCTTCTTTTTAATATCATATTTTTAGACTCACACCGAAACTTCATAGAAACTTGCACGAAAACCTCTGTTCCCTTCCTCTCTTATCCACTATTTCATTTACTTTGAAAATTAAAACTACACTTTGTCAATAGTCTAAGACCTATTACTGTATTTATAATTCAGATTTTATTTTTCCAGAATTGGGTTATACTCGACTGAAATTTTAAATTTCTTTTTAATCTTTATTTATGATTGATTTTCCTCAATCTTTTTATTGATATAGTCACCATAGTCTTCCTTTTTAAATTTCGGTCCATACATGTTAGTATATGTTATCATCAATATTTTTTGGGGGCATTTAGGATACATTTTTCAATTCAATTTGATATATTGTTTTTTAAATTAATAAATTAACAATTATTTTTATGAATTAAAAAACTATTTGTCGTTTTTTGTATTTTAAAAAAGAGCATCTGATCATGATAAAAAAAAATATAATTTAATTGTTTGTAAGTGTTACGTATTTTAGTTAATTAGTTATATTTGCTAGTCAATTATTTTACACAGATGAATTGTTGTAATTTAGTTTTATTAGTCTCTCTTACTGTTTTTTAGTTAGTTTGAGAGGTTAGTTAGATTGTTACAATAATCAATTAGCTAATGCAACTAATTAATCAATCAATTAAAATATTTAATAGTAAGTATTATATTAATATTTTATCGTAAATAATATTTAATATCTTCTATAATTAATAATAAAAATTTAGAAAAATAAATATTTTTTTGGTTGATATTTTTGATAAATTAAATAATTTTATTTTGTAGATCAAAAGTATCTGTACAATAAAAATTCTCATTTTTTTACTTGCTTAGGTTTTAATCAACATAATTCTATCCAAATAAAAAATTCAATTTAGACATAAAAATCGTGTAAATAAAATTTATAAATCAAAATATAAATTAAATACATTTTAAAGATTTATCCAAGTTTTTAATAAAAAATATTTCAAGAATTTTTTTTTTATACTAAGTATGGATATATCTCATAATATTAACAATTTAAATTTGAGTCACTTTATTGTGAGAATCTAATATCTTCCGCTTGATCCAACCCTACGATAAAAAACTTTAATTTGACCTTTCTCAAGGTTCATAAACTGAAATTTTGAGTTTTTCAAAATGATCCAATTTTTTTCTTAATACATATCTGGTTATTTGTAATTGTTATCAGACAAATGAAATTTTGAGTTTTCCAAATCGCTCTATGCTCCTCAACAAAGCTATTATTCACCTTCAAAATAATGACACTTCAAAATAAAATAAAAAATTAAAATTATGTAATATATTAGTAATGTGATAAAAAAAATAAAAGATATATAGTAAATAAAAGGCTAAATTACATCAGTGGTCCCTTAACTTAATTTCAGGTAATGTTTTAGTCTTTTATCTTTTTTTTTTTTCCGAGTTGGTCCTTTATTTTAGTTTTAAGTGACAATTTGATATTTTATGTTTTAAAATTTCAACAATGTTATTCTTTTTTATACAAAAATTCAAAAAAATCATTAAATTTTTCAACCAAAACCCATAAAATTGATAATCATCTTCAATCTAATGCAAATTTTATGAAATTCATAATTCAAATATTCAAATACACTCATATTTTCATCTCCAACAACATCAAATAAAGAATAAAAATATGAGTGTATTTGAATATTTGAGTTATGAATTTGATAAAATTTGCATTAGATTGAAGATGATTATCAATTTTATGTGTTTCGGTTGAAAAATTTGATGATTTTTTTGAATTTTTGTATAAAAAATGATAACATTGTTGAAATTTTAAAACATAAAATATCAAATTGTGACTTAAAACTAAAATAAATGACCAACTCAGGAAAAAAAAAAAAGATAAAGAACTAAAACGTTATCTGAAATTAAGTTAAAGGGCTACGAATGTAATTTAACCTAAATAAAATATTAAATTAATACATAAAAATAATAAATATCCAAATATCATTATTGTTAGAACAAATTTACATTACAGAAACAAGAATCTACGCTGCATCCTAGAATAGTACCTGCTATTCTCCTAACACAACCACCACCCTCAAAGCTAAGGAAATCAAAATTTTGTATATAAAATCTAATTGCTTTTGAATCCCATACAAACTCCAACATCGCTCCAATATACAATTTCAACCATAGCGTGCAACCAAAAAAAGCTTAAAAACTGTTCATGCATGCAAGACATAATCCATCATGTGTACCAATCCCCAAATATCTTCAAATATCAAGATGTAAACTTGCATTTATAGTTTTAAATTGTGGGTGGTTTCGATTGAAAATGATGTTAAAATTTAAACACTACGTGTTGAAAGTTAGAATTAGTATTATGTGAATTAAAAAAATATAAAAAATATATATAAAAGAGATATCATACTAGTGTTAACAAGGTGGATATATAAAGATACTTAGTTTTGTGAATGAGAGAAAATGCACTCAAATCAACAGTCATCCATTCAGTTGGGTCTGAATTCAGTAGTTTAAAAAAATAATTTTTTAGTGTGAATTTTCTTTTTCTCTTTCTTATGCCCTCAGCTGACCACCGAGTCAGCAACTGGTTCGATCTATGTTTAACTCCTCCCGATTTTTGCATGATAATTTTGTAGATGTGGTAAATCTTGGCCACTTTTTTGCTCCACTAGATTGGAATTCCATATAGTTTGAGGTTTTCTTTTGAGTGAGTTTATTTTTTTAATTTTTTTTTATAATTTTGGTTTTGATGAAGAATGTTTTTGAGTTTTAGATTTTTTTTGGAGAATTATTATTTTTTAGATTTTCCTATGTTTGAGTATTTTTATGTAGAGGAAGAGGGTTTTGTAGTTATTTTGGAAGATTTTTTTTTTGGAACTATATTTTAATGATTTTGAACTCGATTTGATAAAATGATATTTCTTAATATACAAATAACATTGACAAATAATTTTAAATTATATAATAAAAAATGTAGGAAAAAAATGTCAACTTTTGAGTAATTTGATGTTTTATCTTTTTAAAGTCTAAGTCTTGAAATATTTAAAATATTATTTTTTATTTTATATTAAAATTAAAACTCTAAACAATAAAAAAGTTTTATTTATGAATTCTCTTACTCTTATTATACCTTGGATAGTTGGACTCTAAATGTTTGTGAAGAAGAACAAATAAATCATATTATTTTTTATAAAAATATCTTTTATCAACCAATTATTCGTTCTTATTTTTATCTCTAAAAAAATGTCTCTTGGTAAAATGAAATATATTCTCTTGCAAAAATACATTGATCACATTAAACATAATGAAATTTATTATTATTATCTTAGTCATAAGATTTAATATGAATTGATTAATATGTATAAAAGAGAACGAATTGATTAATATTACATAAAAAATAATGAATTTTATTTATATTATTTTTATTAAATGACTTATAAAAAAAATTAATTTGATTCATCTAAAATAAATAACTCTTTTTAAAGAATAAATAATAATATCAGTTAATGATTGATATTATATACATATATATTTAATAAATTATTATCATATCAACAATTAATTTAAATCAAATTTTCATTTTAAAAAAGATAAATAGAAAATAAAATACAACATTAAAATTTCAAAAGAGATTAAAATTTCCGCGAATATTTGATAGATATGATTGTTGGTCGGTATACAGGAATGTCCTGTAATATCACAAGTCACAACTGCATGTCTCATAAAAACGGAAAGGACAATATATAAATGTGGAAGACTTGGTCGTCTCCATTGGTCAAACTTTAATATACACGTTCTTACATACACCACGTCACCACCTACCCTTCATTCATACTTCCTCGAATTTTAATTCTTTAGGTTAAATTTACATATTAAATGGTAGTAAATTTAATTATTTTTATTCTTTATTTATTAAATAAAAATCAAATTAAATACAAAAAAAAAATTATTAATTATGTCTTAATTTTAAAAAAAAAATTTATTCTATCTCCTTCGTATTATCTTCGTATCCGTATAAATATGATGAAATAATATTTTTATTTTTATGTAAATATTAAAAGTTTTTATTTATATTCACAATACCATTTCAGCATGAGTGTTAAAATTTTTAATTTTAGTTTTTCGATACAAAAGTAATCATGAAATTTTTTTTTTAAATTTTTTCGTATTTTATTGTTCAAAAAAACTTAAAATAAATTTTTTGAAAATTATCGAATTTTTTTTAATG